>NDGM011255515.1:2771-14669 GCA_002564305.1 Octomys mimax | reverse complement strand
CTCTCTCTCTCTCTCTCTCTCTCTCTCTCTCTCTCTCTCTCTCTCTCTCTCTCTCTGTACTAGAAATGAAACTTAGGGCCCTGCATTTGGCATGCTGACACCTTGCAACTGAACTATATCCCTGGCCTATGAAATATAGTATATGTTCTCACTGGGATGATGGTGCGTGCCTGGAGTCCCCAGACACTTGAAAGTTGAGGCAGAAGATCGCAAGTTCAATTCTAGCCTTGGAAATTTAAGGACTGTTCTCAAATAAACATGTAAAGGGCAAGAGAGAGAGAGAGTGCAAAACAGAGAAGTAGACTTTGTGAAGATGGTAAGGGAATCTAAAAAAGGGGGAAAGGGTAAAAAAAAATTATGAGCAAAATGTGAGATGTAGATAAATTCCCATGATGAACATAATTATCATGAATGACAAACATATTCTAATTATAACATTTATGTGAAATAAAAGTTAAAAAGGCCTTGAGATATAGTTCAATGAGAAGGCCCTGGATTCACTCCTTAGGATCATCAAACAATTAATAAATAAAGAAATTAAAAAGAAGCAAAGATATTAATGCCTATTTTTCTCCCATAATTTTATTATAAATAAGATGAAATTATACTTTATTTTAAATCAATAAAAAACAGACTAATAGGATTAAATGACCTGCTCAATTTACTCAGCTGAGTTTATCACTCCATGATAGCTACCTATATTATGGGTTTGTATGTTTTTGTACTTCAGCAAAATAAATAACTAAATGCTAATTTCTTTCGTTCATGATTTGATTACTGAATGCCTCATCTAAAGTCTCCATAATATTGTAACTGACTAATAATCATTTGCAAAACCACAAATGTTTATGGAAAGAGTGGGCCTGGGATTTAGAAGACCTAGGGATAGCTATTGTTTCCCAAAATATAAACCGTGTGCTCTTGACCTGGTAAACCAGTGCCTTAGTCTGTTTATTTTTCTATGAAGTCAAGGTGCTGCAACAAACAATTTTTAATAACCTGTATACTTTGAAATTTTATTTATGCTTTTGTATTAAAACACTATAGAGGGCGGTTGTACTGCTGCCTTGCTGTAAGGTCTGCAGGTGCTGGTAAATTGGACCCAGGATGTAGAGCAGCTGTGCCTGAGGGCATGTCTGATGTGAACTCAATGGGGTAGAGAGTAGGGGGCAGCAATGGGTGGGAGAAGGAGGTGGCGAATCACTTATAAATGGCACCCAAGCAAGACCTGAAGTCCAAGTTCCAGGAAGGTGAACAAGTACTGTGCTTTCATGGCCCTCTTCTTTATGAAGCAAAGTGTGTAAAGGCTGCCATATAGGAGAAGCAAGTAAAACACTTTACGCACTAAAGTGGTTGGAATAAAATTTGGGATGAGTGGGTTCCAGAAAGCAGAGTGCTCAGTATGTGACACCAATCTGCAGAAACAGGTGAGCTTCAAAAGGCCAATCAGGAGCAACACGCAGAGGGAAAGATGAGGGGCTGCTCCAGGAAAGAAGACATCTGGTCTGCAACAGAAAAATGTTGAAATGAAAACTAAAAACAACAAACAAAAAACCCTGGTAATGGACATAGTGGCAGTACCAGTGAGACACCTCAGCCTCCTGGGAAGAGGGCCCAGTTTGATACTACTGTTTAAAATGAAGAAACATTTATGAATAGAGTTGAAGTTAAAGATCCCTGAAGAGCTAAAGCCATGGCTTGTTGATGACTCGGACCTACTTACCAGACAGAAACAGCTTTTTTCCTTCCTTCCAGAAGAATATGGACTCCATTTTAGAAGACTATGCAAATTATAAGAAATCTGGAGGAAACACAGATAATAACGAGTCTGCTGTTAATGAGATTGTAGCAGGGATAAAAGAATATTTCAGCGTGATGCTGGGCACTTAGCTCCTCTACAAATCTGAGAGACCAGAGTTCTCTGAGATCCTTGCTGCGTACCCATGTTAGGTGTATGAAGCACCACATCTACTAAGATTATTTGTACAAATTGGTGCAATGTTGGCTTATACACCTCTGGATGAGAGCCTTGCTTTATTACTGAATTATCTTCGTGACTTCCTCAAGTATCTGGTGAAGAATTCCACAACTTTGTTTAGTGCCCGTGATTATGAAGTGGCCCCTCCCGAGTACCATCGGAAAGCAGAGTGAGATGCATTCACCAATGTTTGGATCTCTGTCAACACGTTTTGGTTCCTAGTCTTTCTCTTGTACAAATGATGTACTTTGAAGATGCTAGTATATAAGAGTTGACATTTATTTTATTTGATTTAAACAGAAAATAAAATGTGTTACAGCTCCTTTTTCCTTTTTTTTTTTTTTTTTTTTTTTTTTTTCATTTCAAAGTTGCTACCAGTGTATTCAGTGAAGGACAACAGAAAGACATGATGGAGCATTTTATTGCCTAGTTGACAAAGCTGCTTTTGAATGCTGGTGGTTCTATTCCTTTGACACCACGCACTTTTATAGGATGTGTTAATGCTCTATGATAAAATACTCTGATTCCTAGAGCCAAAGGTCCAATTCAGTGTACATAACTGAACACATACATCCATTGGTGTTCTTGGTTTTTTAAATGGTGCTTCAAGAGTCCTTCCTTTACAAGTCATCCATGTTGTTCCTTAGGCATTTTACCTTTGCTCAGGTTGTTGAAGGATGATGAATTGTTTAACGGTTTTTGTATTTGTATCTAATGCACTTTTTAACATGATAAACACAATGCATCGTGTAGCTACAGTTTTCTGAAAAAGTCAATCTTTTAGGAATTGGTTTTCAGATCTTCAATAAATTTTTTCTTTAAGTTTCAAAAAACCCACTATATATTATTCAATTTTAGGGCATTTTTACTGCCCACTGTAAAACACATAAAGATGACCACTATATTTAATATTGGTTTAAGGATGCATTTTTATAATTGAAAGAATTGAATAGAAAGAATCAAAGCATTTTAAATGGAGTTGGTGGTTAATTTAAGTCCCAGTGTTTTTCAAGTAAAGACTTGAAATTTTCACGTTTTGTGATCCAGTTTTTAGGGTTATTGTCATGAATCCTAGGTGTGGGGCAATGAAACTCAGATTTCCATTCTCCCTTCATAGTAGCTTCCTTCCTCATTCTAGACAAGGAAATTAGCTCTTGTGGTCCTCCGTTTTTTTGAAAACTCACTAGATAATAGTGGCTTTCTAACAAAAATATCATTATAATCTCTTAAAAAATGAAAGCACTAACTTCTTTTCTTGGCTCATAATGATTTAAATAATAGTTTCATTGAGAACCTAGTAAATGTTGGGCACATATTTTCACTTTGCATATTAGGAAACAATAATCTTAATCTATTCTATATCAGCTCAGTGTCTAGTGGCCAAATAAAGGATCCTTTCTGACTTTTCATTGTCCTTGTCCCTAGTAAAGGTGAGAAAAGGTAGAGTAAGTTTATTATACTTTTTCTCCAGTTCTTTTTTTTTTTCTTTAACCTTTAGTTCTTCCTATAGTTCCTATAGTTTCAGTACCTCACTAACTTATTTCTTTCATACTCTTTCAATCACCCAGGTTATCTGTTTTTTTTTTTTCCTAGTATACTGCTTTCTTCGATGTTGACTTCCAACTACAAAAGTCTCCTTTGGGAAATACTAGAGCAACATATTTCTTTAAATTTGTAAATAAGTGATATTACTTTAGATCTGTTCAGGAAGCGCACTAGGTTCAACAAAGAGAAAGACATACATTAAACCTATATCTGTACATTGATGAAGTTTTAGTGTTTAAGTCAATTGAGGAGACAGTCACCCTACTTATGGAGTACACATGGGGAATGAGATTTTTATGTATTGCATCATTTTATCTGTAGAGCAACCTATGGTTAGATATTTTGCTTGTTGTGTAGGGATAGTGAACTGACTTTGAAAAAAGATTAACCAATTTCCTAAAGGTTTTGAAGTTAGTAAGAAGCAGAAACGTAATTCACATGCAAATCAGTGCAAGTGTGAAATCCACAATGCACTACATGGCATGCCATCTCTGTAGGTCTCCAGTGAGGTTTTGAGAGCACTATAAGCCCCAGAGGCTGGTCAAGTTTAAATCTTTGCAGAGGTACACATTTAACTTTTATCATTTTCCATGTAACAGTATTTAAATATTAAAACATTTCTAACAATTTGAACCATTTTCCCCATTCAGTTTAGTTCTCATAAATGAAAATGCTCTGAAATGAAAGAAAAAGACATAGAAAAAAAGTCAATGTTTACAACACTACAATACAAGAATGATTGCATTAAAAACCACTTAAACCCAAGACCTTTTTTATTTCCTGTTCATTTAATGTAACTTTTACAAAAATAAGACACCCTGGTGAAAATAATACAAATTAATTTTCTTTTTTAAAGCCTCTTTCTAAAACGATGCAATAAAAGAATTATTATTTTTATTTTACTTTCAGGACAATCTGGACTATTCAATTTTTAGTTGCAACACAGCTGGCTGCCCCAATAAAGTTTGAGACTCTGTAAATACATATAACCCTGGACCCACCATCTGGCCATAAACTACTGTTTTACCATGCCTTATAGCTCAGCTCTATGGGAAACTTAATGAAAGATTAGAAATATTAGAATGAGTTTGAGAGTGGCATACAAATGCAAAATATGTGCTAACTAACATTGCAACAAAGGAAAAGAAATACTAAACAGCCTCACTAATATAAACACAAATAACCTAAATAAAACACAAAAAAGCAGAATAAAGGATTACATCAAAAATAACAACATAGCAGACCAAATGAAGCTTTGCTCGTAAATACAAGGACAACTTAAAATTTTAAAAATATATAACTGTTGTGAAACTCATATCTATGTTAAAGTTTATTTTATTTTCTTTATTTATTTTTACTTTTATTTTTTTTCACATTCTGTACGGATTTAAAGTTTAGCATATCAATGATTGATGGAAAATACCTATTCCATGTTATGTCTAAGGCATTTGACATTCAGACAGATACTGATGTTAGGCTCAACAGCCTATGTTTTAGTGTAATAATATCACTAAGCTTCTCTTCTGGAGGGTTAACAAATTAAGTTTGCAGGCCAAAAAATTAGAGAAAAAGAAGGGCTACAAGGATAGCCAACTTAGGACACAAGAGAACCAGTACTATAATATCCTGTAACTCAGTGGTATCCCTAATTATCTGATCTAGGAGATTAAGGGGCCACAGAGGAAAGTGATCAATGATGTAGGGTGTGCCTAAGGAGAGTCACATGGAGAGAAAACATCCTCTCAGTCTTTCCCAGGGAACAAATTGGTCATGCAGTGGCCGTGACTCATCCACATGGCTGACACTGAAAAGAGGTTGTTGGCTATTAGCAGCAAAGGCTGCTGGGATGTGCTATAGTAACACAATGAGCATTAAAGAAAAGTCTTTTTCAGTCACCATAATAGTATGAATACCCTACCAACCTACATTGTCAACTACTATTACTAAATGATTTTATTTACTTTTTAGCATGAGCTCATATTTCTCTTAAAATTCATTTACATTTTGCCTTTAGATAAATAAAATGTGCTAAATTTATGTGGCAAAGATCAAATGCCCAAGAAAAATAATTTAAAGGAGAAAAGATTTATTTCTGCTTCGTGTTTTCAGAGGTTTCTGTGCATGATCCACTGGCTCCATAATTTGAGACCTGGGAAGAGGTGGAATACTATGTAACAAAATTGCATCAAGAGGCTCCCTCACCTCAGAGCAGCCAAGAAGTAGAATGGGGCTAGGGTCAAAATACACCCTCCAAAGTCAAGAACCCTGGTACCCATTTCTCCAAGTAGTCCCTACCTCCTTAAATGTCTACGACCTGCAGTGATATCACCGACACACATACCACATACCTTGGAGGGAACACAACAGATTCAAACTCTAACATAAAATGTATTGTTTTCACAATTATAATCCTCACATTTTAAATTTATGACAGAATACTGAGATAAACAAGTAAGAACAAAATAAGAATGAAGCTTTGTAAACAAAATAAGCCCGAATCAGAATACAAATCACGTGTTTTCCTTCATATGTGGCATTTTCAAGAGATGACAACAGACTAGAAAAATAATTATTATTAGACAATAGAATAGGAATAAGGGATATGGGAAAAGGTGATAGGGGCATATAATGCAGGGCTGGAATCGCTCAAAATATATTATATACATTGAGATTCTCTCCAAAGGTATAAAGTGAGGGGTAGGGCAAGGTCCACAGGGCAGAATGCTTTAAGTATGTTATGCATATGTAGAAATCCACCAAGATGAAACTCATTAATTTTTATGATCATGTGTACTAATAAAATGGCTAAAATTATCACAATATTCAAAACTCATCATATATGCATTCTTGAACATATGTACCTTCTTTGCTATGAGCAGAAATTGTGATCTTAACTTTACACTTCATGAGTATATAATTTTATTATATATACTTCTGTATAAGGGTTTATAAGAGAAGCAGTACCAATACAAGACACACACAAACACTTACACACATCTATAACTAGGTGTGTATGTACACAGAGTATGCTAAGAGACAGGGTGATAGGAAAAAAAACAATTTTAAGGAATTGGCATATATGACTGTGAAAGCAACATTTTTAAAATTTATAGGGAAGGCTGACTGGCTGGAGATTGAGATAAGTTGATGTTTCAGTTTTCAGTTTGATGCCTAGAAACTCAGTCTACAAGCACAAATTTTCTAGCAAGGTGTTTCAGCTGATTATTCTTAGCTAGTCTACTTTATATTTCAATGAGTTGGATGGATTAATTTGTAGAAATTTGTATTTCTTCTAGAACCAAGCTTTCCTTTACATGAATATGTACTTATTCAGATATTTTCATTTCGGTCTCCACTGTTTTCTTAGTTCTTCTTTAATTTTCCCCAATATAGTTTTATAATGTATAATATGAATAATGTATAATTAGCCCTTAAATCTTTTTGATATATTTTGTGTTTAGAATATTGTTATTGAACAAAATTTTTCTTTCACAATACAGTAACATTTTAAACTAAGCTGTTATTCCAACCTAAATCTATAAAAAAAAAAAATAACTTTAAGAAGAAAATATAATAAAAAAATTCTTACATTATTTGTTTTGGGGAAAAGTTCTTAGTTGTTTATGATGGTTAATTTTATTTGCTAATTGGCCTGAGCCATCTTGTACAGAGAGTTGGTCAAACTCATGCTGAATATTTATTTATTTATGTATTTGGTTTTTGCGGAACTGGGGATTGAACTCAGGCCCTTGTGCTTGCCAGGGAAAAGCTTATTCCACTGAGCCATCTACCCAGCCCCCAAAACTATTTATTTATGAAATCAGTGAGCTTCCTCCCTCTGGTTCTGGTTCTGGTTCCAGTTTCAGTTCCAGCTGCACAGGATTTTGCCCTTAGTTGGTGGGCCGTCCCCGAGGAAGACGCAGAGGAATTGGCTGGCTCTCTGGCCACTTGCTTGGAGTACCATCAGCGCTGCTTCAGCGGGCATTTTGAAAATAAATTCCACAGAAACAAAAGCTGTTTCAGGAGGACAGTGGAATCCTAGTGCATGGAAGGGTGAGGTAGCTGATGCCCTCTTGTGTAGAGCCACTATGACTCTCACACATACATTGCTGGCATTGTGTGTGCCACATACCAGTTGGCTATGGCAACACTTCCCAAGAAGCCAGAATGGCTTCAGTCAAACCAGTAATTACATGTCTCAGTTCCAGTCAGCTCTCTGTACTGGTAATATGATAAATAACTTAGCTCTCTGGTCTTTTTTTTAAAAAAAAACTATTTATTTTTTTGTTACTGGAATTTGAACTCTGGGCCTCCCACTTGCTAAGCAGGTACTGCACCACTAAACTACATCCCCAGACAAATAAGGCAGTCTTTACCATTAAAATAATATAAAATAAAATAAAATAAGTAAGCTTCATCCAATTGGTACAAGGTCTTATGGCAGGAGAAGGTCAACTTCCCCCAAGCAGGTGGGAGCGCTGCATCAAACCGCCCTTGAACTCCAACCCTAACACTGGCCCTTTTCTGACCTTCAGCCTAATAGCTGATAGTGCAGCATGAGCACTTTGGGTCTTCAGCTTGGCAGCCTGCTCTGCAGCCTACTCTACCAAACATACTACAGTTTCTCAATCCCTTTGTCTTTTTTTAATGTTCACAGGAGTTTTATTAGCAACAGAGGAGTTTTTGCAATGATAATTGACATGCAATAAATCCCAAATAAATATTACCTTACATTAATAATTACTTATAATGTTAACTAATAAGCAAGTTATATCTATTTCTTCTTATTGTAACAAATTATCAGGGACTTGGTGCTTCAAAACAACAGAAGCATACTCCTTTACAATTCTGGGAATCAGGAATCTGTGAAGGCTAATGTCAAGGTATGAAATTCCCAACCTGAAAGCTACCTGGGCAGAGTTTATGTTCTCTAAAACTGAAGAATGAATTTTAGGAACAACAGAGGTTAGGAGCAGAATATATTTATTGGGGGAAAGAAAGCTCCTGTCCAAGAGAGGGACAGAAGGGGTGCCTGAGTGGTTTGCCCAGGAAGCTGCCTTTTCTAGGGATTTTATAGAATACAACCATGATATAAGGCAGGTCTAGGGTGGAAAACATGGGAATGCACTAGGTAGGCCTGAGATAGCACAAAACTATGGTCAAGCAATAAGACCACAAGCACAGTTGCTCAGGTAAAATTGATTAAATCCAGGACCAAAAGAAGAAGTAAGTCACATAGCAAGTGGGCATGAATATAGAACAGAGGTTTTCTCTTGAGGGGCTTGGGTCAGTGACTCTTTCTGGCTTCAAGGTGATTGATACCTAGTTGGACTATCAATCCCTGGTGCCCATCCCTAGGGAGGTATGTGGCTGCATTTGTGTTTTCTTTTGTCTTGAGGTCTGGCCTGCATCAGGAGTGCTTGTCTCTCCCAAAGTTGCAAAGCCATTTTGTCTTCTATATTGTCTCCAAGAGGGCCTATCCCCTGTCTGACTGCCTATAATATTTTTATCTAATGTAGCTGCCTGCAACATGAACGGGGCTATGTATCATCAGAGGCTCTTGGGTAGAACCTATTTTACCACTTTTCTTTACATTTAAAATTTAATGAGTTAGGAACTGGGGATGTAGCTCAGGAGTAGAGTACTTGCCTAGCATGCATAAGTCTATGAATTCAATTACCAAAAGCAAGAAGAAGGGAAAAACAATTAATCAGTTAATTTCATAAGACTAGAATCAAGAAGATCAGAAAACATAATTTAGGACTTGGTAGCTTCAAAGAACTGTCCTGTTCATGTTGGGCACCTTTTGTTGATACTGTTCACTTAATGACTCACCTCTGTCCAGAGGTGACATAGAGAACAAATGATCTTGGTGGATGACCTCCAAATGATACAGGGGAACAATGAAACACCTAACCTGAAAGGTACCTAGGATGAGTTCATGTTCTCTAAAACTGAAGAATGAATTTTAGGAACAAGTGGAGGTGATGAGCATAATATATTTATTGGGGGAATGAAAGCTCCTGTAGGAGAGAGGGACAGAGGAGGGTTACGGTTGTTAACCCTATTAACTCTCCCCAAAATTCTACTAGTTACATAACAATATCTCATTGTAATGCTAATTAAATTGCCCTCACTGGATAACTTAATTTTCATTTATTTATACCTTTTGATGAAATTAACTCACCTGAGCAGGTGAGTTGAACACTGACTAGTAGAATGCCTCACCAAAAAACAGAATCTATAAAAATTTTTAAAATAAATTGAACTGTAAGATTGATACATTTAAATTTAAAAGCTATTTTGTGACTTATCAAAAGATAATAGCATGAGAATGAGAACACAAATCAAAGACTGGAAGAAAACATTTGGAAATGATACATCTGACAATTATATTGTGAATAAGTAAATAATTCTCAAAATCCAATACAATAAACACAATTTTTAAAATGGAAAAATATTTGAATAGACATTTCATCAAAAGGTATAAATAAATGAAAATTAAGTTATCCAGTGAGGGCAATTTAATTAGCATTACAATGAGATATTGGTATGTAACTAGTAGAATTTTGGGGAGAGTACAACCTAATAATGTCAAAGGTTGACAGAGATTTATAACAATTTGAACTTTTGTACATTTATGAGTAAAAATTCAAAATGTTGAAATCATTTTACAAAAAAGCACAGCAATTTCTTTCATATTAACAATATACTTGAATTACCCATAATCCTATTCTTATTTGTCCAAAAGAAATGGAAATCAATGTTCTCAAAAACCTTCTTAAACTGGATAAAATACCTTAGTGAATGGAAAAAGACAAAACTATAAAACATAATTGAAAAGAAACCTACAGTTGATATATGCAACAAAATGAGTGAGTCTCAAATTGATTTTATTGACAAGTAAAAGTTGTCAGAATTAAATACCTAAATTTCATGAGGTTTAACTCACATGCCACTCAGCAGAAATAATCCATTGGGGTAGAGAAGAGAGCAGGCCCAGATAATGGAACTGTGGAAAGAAACTGAAGGGAAGGGAGAAGCAGAAGGTAAATCGGTGCTATGCCATGTGTGTTCTGTGTCATGATTACTTTGGTAGATATACAACTCATCAAACTCTGCAGAACAGTTACCACATGCCAGTAAATAAAGCAGTGATTTTTTTTATTTGGTTGTCTTTGTCATAGCTGTTGAGTTAAAACTTTTATTTCTGGATCCTAAATGATGAGCCTTAGGATGGTTGGTAGATATATTCCCAAGGAAAGAAGTCAGCATAATAGAGGCTAATTACAAAGGGTGACCCACATTTCTGAGTACAACATTGAACATTCTATATCTGTCACACCATTTAGTTCTCACACCCACCCTATGAGGTGAGGATTAACATAGAGACAGTTATTTTTATAGAGAAAGCAAGAAATCAAGGTTTGAGAGCCTAACCAGGGAAATGACTAACTTGCTATTTGTGCAGTATCCCAGAGACTCTAATGGGCACTTCTGAATAGTCTGGACAATCACTTAGGCTTTCTATGATTTGTGGATGAAAAATGTGGAAGAAAATAAAGTAATCTGGCTATTGTTGTCCCCTTGTCTTCCGGGGACCAACTGTGAGACTGGTTTGATGAGTCCAAAAGGCAGGTGGCTAGAATGGTAGATTTAACAAGAAAATCTTATATGACAGGTGGCCCAGGTGAGAAAATGTTCCTTATTATCCCTCCCTTCAGGAAATTCCTGGTCTTCCCAGGCGCTTACTGAGTAGGAGGTAGAGTATTTCCAGTGTCACTCTATAACTAAAGTGACATGCCACTAATACATAATAGTGTCTTCCTTTCCTATGTTTGCAATGTTCCAGAGCCATCAAATGCATAATCATGAAAATTTTTCTCACATTAGTATTTTTTTCTGTGACAGTCAGAGCTGATCTTATATCTGTTTTCTGAGTATGTTTGACAGGTGCATAGGGAAGTGAAAAATATTTTGTAGGATACAGCCTGAGTTACTCAATTGTCTAAATGCTCATTTTGAAAACTATACTTCTTATAGTATTATTGTTTAGTGTGAGCTAAATACTACATAAAAATTCTTTAAAATTTCATAAATGTGAGACTTAAAAATTTTTTCAGTATACTACTGAAGTCCATTTTATGTCATGGTGTAGAAGGCCAACTTGGTTAGAGAATAAGCAAAGGTTGTCTTAACAGAAGAACTTAGGCAAAGCTCAGAAACACATTTTATTCAAAGGACAATTTCGTAACCTAACAGCAAATAACACAAATGTTAAAAGATACACAAGATCATCTATACCATCCAGCAGACCAAGGTAAAGCAGGACCTATGCAACAAGAGTTGTAGCTTTTGCATCTGATAAGGTCAGT
>NDGM011255508.1:16624-27376 GCA_002564305.1 Octomys mimax | reverse complement strand
CTCTCCATGTGACTCTCCTTAGGCACACTCTACATCATCAATCACTTTCCTCTTTGGCCCAAATATTTTTGACAAAAATGGAATGTTTGCATCTGTACTAAATTTAGGAAAGTTGGTGATATCTTGAAGATAAAAAAGTATATAATAAACAAAACTTTAGGGAAAACAGACAATAATGTGGTTAAAACTTTAAACACGTAACTTGAAGCTACAAGCCATTCAAAAGCTATGTAATTCAATGAGAGGCATTTTGTGAATGCAACAGGCGTTAAACTTAATTATGGTTCTTAGTGATGGCTAGAGAAATACAAACGTAGCAGTAAATCTGAACTTGAAATGGAAGGCAGATGAATTTTTTTTGCATGCATAAAACTTTAAACCAAATGAAGTAGGAAAATTGCATAACAAAGCATATACCAGGTAAGGGCCGGCCAGATAGCTTAGCAGACTAAAGCGCCTGCTTAGGCAGAGCTCAGCAGTGGGGGTTCCATCACAGGAGTGTCATGCTGGCCCCACCCCTGGGGCTCTCTGAGGCTTTGATTGAGACTGGGCATGGTGCGGTGCACCTCTAATCCCAGCACTTTGGGGGCTGAAAACCGGAGGATCACTATGAGTCTGTGCTACGTAGTGAGACCCTGTAGACCCTGTAGACTGTGTACTGAAACATTTAAAAAAGCATATACCAGGTAATATTTAATGCCACAGAGACAAAATAAATAAATGAAAAGCCTTAATAAAGAATGGGTGAACAAACATGTTTGTCAGTAAGTCATTGCATATGATATGTAACTTAATGAGGACATATTCCTTAGGGTCTTGGGCCAATTAACTAGTAAAGAGTAATATACCAATGTACACCTAGAATACAAATCATTAGTTTCACATAACATTTTTTTTTTTAGATTTTGTCTTTATATGAAATTTACACATCTGATTTTGTGCTTTGCCTACCTTGCATTTTCAATATAGTATTCAATAAGTAATAACTATATTAAATATGCCATTTGTAATTGCCAATCTATGTTGACTATCTGGTCTAAGTTTATCAAGGCTCTTAGCCAATGTGTGCACATTTTCTTTTCTGTTTTTTTTTTTGTTGTTGTTTGTTTGTTTGTTTTTCTGTACTGGGTATTGAACTCAGACCCTTGTACTTGCCAGGCAAGTGCTTATTCTACTAAGCCGTCTCCACAGCCTGTATTTTCATGTTAACTTATGCTCTACTTGTGTTACTCTTAATTTAATCTTTCTGTTTGTAGTAAAATTATCTCTGAGGTAAATATGCTTTACATTCAAAAATTCCCATGCTTGTCTTTCTTTCTGATAAGTCTTAAATATAATCTTTGCTTTTCAGACTAGGAATTTATATTAATTATTCTATGGTTATTATCAATATGGCAGGCTTCTCATTCCTGGGTTTTATGTGGATAGCTCTGCTAGAAGTTACTATTTTATGCTTCTCCTTTGCACCATGGTCTGGAGAATTTGCCTCTTAAACTAAGCAACATTTCACTGTTACTTTGATTGGATGTCTGTGACTTGCAAGGGAAAATTGTTTTTGGTAAATTTATTAAGGTTCACTCTTAAGTATGCCCCGTGTTTTTAGATCATGATGAATGAATTTTAAAACTTTCATTTGACTGGATTTTGAAGAATACTGTGTATTTCTTTATATTCCAAATGTATAAAAGCATTGATTTTTTTTCTATTTCTTCTAGTTATTATAAGTTTCTACCAGTTTCATAAAGGAATAATTCCCTTTACATTTTATTGCGTAAGATTTTAAGGCAGAAAGATAGGCCTAGGTAGTTGTTACAGTGAGCCTTATTTGTATTTTCTACTGTAGTGAATTCTACCTCATGATCAACTTACTACAGCCAGCTGAATTAAGCTAACATGGTGCTGCGTGTGGGAGGCCAAGTCGAGGATTGTTGCCAGCAGCATAAAGGCAGAACAATAGAAGCTACAGGAGCAGTTAGGGATGCTGCTTGGAGAAGCTGTGGAAGCTGCTAGTTCTCTTGGGCTGTTCTGCTGGAGGACCTTGTCATGCTGACTTTCCCAATGATCTTTGGAGGATATTTGGTACTCATCTTAAGCATCACTTCCTAGCTCTGGACAGGAAGATGGTGCATTGCTCAGCCTCATGGAGAAGCTTGTCACATTGGCTTTCTTGATGGTAACTCACTTTTCCTTATTGCTGGAAGAGATCTAGACCTCATTGTTGCTGAAGATGGCTCTACTACTTTGTAGAGTAGTTCTGTTGCTTATCTTGAGCATTGCTTCCTGGCTCCAGTTCAGATCCCTCAGCTAGCACAGATCCTTCATCTTGCTGGCATAGACCTCCCAGGTTCTACCACTGAACCTTGGACTTTTCCAGCACAGATCCATGAAAGAACCACAATGAGACTTTGTTTTGGGCTCTAGATCTCTAGTTGGACTTGTGGGAGACATTGTTATGAGCTTTAGGTTTTCATCTGGTGCCATGTAGTATATTAGGACCTAGGCCCTTAGTTGGAGTCTTTAGTGTTGATGTGTTAGATTCCTGCACTTCTTGTATATGATTCTTGGGTGATTCATTATAAAATACTACTATAAAATGTGTCCTGTATTATGTTGTTGGACATGCAAGAACTCTAAAACAATATATATACCAAATACCATTTCAGACATTGTTTTGGAAGCTGGCAATGTGGGCTATAAATAATACTCACCAAGAGAATAACTAGACATGGTGGCACACACTTGCGATCCCAGAACTTGGAAGGTTGAGGCAAGAGAATTGTTGCAAGTTTGAGATCTTGCTTTAAAAAAAAATTACCAAGAGAGAAGCAGAGGCAAAGCAAAATTTATCAGAAATGAAATATAGCAGCAGTTGAAATACAATGAGCTTTAGAGTTCCAGTTGAAGGTGATATCTGTCTTTAAAAGAGAAAACACAGGCCAGAGAAGGAGGTAGTGGTTTGTCTTATTGTAAACATAGTCAACCTCCTGCCAACCATATTGGCACCCGAAGACCCCCACTTGACCCTCTAAATGACACTAATTACATATGATCTTGGTAGCACCCAGTATTGGTTTGTTTTAATAAGACCCCTTTATTCAACACAGGTATGAATAGTTGGTATCATATATACCAACACAGAGTAAGCTTTTGCTGAAATTTCTTCTTATGTTTAGTTGCAGGCCCCAGAGGGATTAGTGGAGGAAAAACCTACAGCAATGTACCAAATCCTACTACGATCCTCTAACATGCTTCTGTTTCATGACCAGATTTAACTTAGTAACATCTTTGCTCTGACTCTATTTTTATGCAGCATCCAATAGTTTCATTTCACATATGTAAAAGGTTAACAACTTTTCTATCACTGACTATGAGTTTGAGGATAGTTGTGTTCTCTCTGACCGTGGTTCTAAGATGGAGTTGAGAAGATATGAATCTTCAGTTTGCTTTGCACTTTTCTCAAAAGTTTGACACAGATGCACTTTCAAGTCCACCTTCCCTATAGCTCATTAGAAACCATCTCAGTTACTTTTCTCTCATTGCGGAGACAAAATACCCAACATTCAAAATCATGGAAGGAATGTTATTTTTAGATCACAGTTAGTGGAGGTTTCAGTCCATACTTGGCTGGTTCCAAGGCAGAGGAGCATATGGAAGAGGGCAGCAGTTCATGGTGGCTGAAAGGCACCTGAAAGAGCAATGGGAGGATCAGTGGCTGTGGGAGGTAACATGCTTCTCTCCCTTATATCGTGCTCAGGCTATTCAGCCCAGGGCAGGTGTAGCACTCACACTCATAATCCTAGCAGCACTCACCAATTTCCCAGCATTGGATCATGAATTATTCATAAACTTTAGAAGCCTGCCTCATTGACTGCATGAGGCTTTGGGGGGACCGCTAGACACCAACCATAACACAATCCTCAATTAAACTGTCACATAATGCAGAGACAGTTCATTTCTGATAAGAATCATCATATTATGCATATGCATTTCATTCTGATTATACCTACAGCTGAATAATGTATATTTACTAACAAAATTCATAGTTAATGTATATATACCTAAAACTCATGAATTCAACTTTACTATTTATATATATTTATAAAAAAGAAATGGAAAATATTTTCATTGGTAGATTATTTATTACCAATGGTAAATCACAGCATAAGGTAAAATATCATATATATATATATATATATATATATATATATTCATATTCCTTTTTTGCAGTTATGGACAGTAAAATATTCATAGCTTAATGTAGAAATCATCAATTATTTTGGTAAATAAGAGTTATCTAAAGAACTATCTTTTTTGTTTGTGTATTTGGTACAGGGTCTAACTACACAGATCAGACTCATAGTAATCCTCCCATTTTCAACATCCCCAGCCCTGGGATTGCAGGTGTATGCCACCATGCCTGAACTTTGTTGCCAGCTCAGCATGCCCCAAGGGTGGGGCCAGCACAGCATGCAAGACCAGGGATCGAACCCTGGTCAATGCACTTGCTAAAGCAGGTGCTTAGTCCACTGAGATATCTCACTGGCCCAAAAATATTATGTTCTGATCTCTCCGTTCTCCACAATAAAGTAACAGAAAAATATCCCTAGTTTTTGACAAATTCTCAATTCACTTTAACATCAAATAAATGGACACTACAGTAATTAGTTTGACAAGCACTAAAGACCACAAATTTTCCATTGTCAGGTTCTGAGGCAGTCTTTTTGCTTAGAGATGGAATCTAATAAATTACTTAGATGACTATTTTGTTCCATAATTACAAGGTAAGTATTCAGAAGTGTGGATGCTGTCTGCTTTGAGGTTTTGCAGGGAAACAATACAATATAGGACATGTTTTATAAGATCATTTTAGAATCACCCAAATAATCCTATACAAGACTATAGGAAATATGTCAACACACTAAACACTAAAAAAT
Organism: Octomys mimax; assembly: GCA_002564305.1. NCBI lineage: Eukaryota > Metazoa > Chordata > Mammalia > Rodentia > Octodontidae > Octomys > Octomys mimax. Next base: position 22,442 of record NDGM011255508.1, on the reverse strand, counting down.
CCAGCTGAGTCTAGTCTAGCCCATAACAGTGTCTTTTACAAATCCAAGTGGAGATCTAAAGCCAACAACAGTGTGTCAAGCAGTCCTGCTTCACGGATCTGCACTGGAAAGGTTCAAACATGAGTGGTGGGAGCCACAAATTCTATACCAGTGAAATGAAGGATCTGTGATAGCAGGCTGAGGGAGCTGAACTTGAGCTAGGAAGCCATGCTCAATGTAAGCACCAGAGTTCTCCCCAAAAGTACCATATTCATCATGCACAATAGTGAGGTTCCAAGAACTCCCCCACCAATAAAGAAATTTCAGTTCCCATCAGGAAAGCCAATGTGACAAATCTCTCCAGGAGGCTAAGCATTGCACTATCTTCCTCTCTGGAATCAGAAAGTGATGCTCAACATGAGTACCAGAGCTCCTCTAAAATGAGCCATAGCCATTCTCAGTGACTATGAAAATCCCAAGCTCCTCTTCTAACAAGAACAAACAAGTTCACCAGGAAAGCCATCTTGACAAGGTCATCCAGCAGAATAGCCCAAGAACGAGCCAGCAGCTTCCAAAAGCTCCAACAGCTTCTCCAGACCACTTCCTTAATGGCCCCTCAGGAGCTTCTTCAATTCTGGCTCTTATGCTGCTGGCAGCAATCTTCAGGTGGTCTACCTTTAACAGGCACCATGCTAGTTCAATTCAGCTGGGTGTAACCAGTTGACTACCAGTTAACAATCCACTACAGGTGCTGACAGATGACTCACTTTAGTAAAGCTATTAGCTGACACTATTCATTAAAATGATACTGTACAGTACTTCCTACAGTATATTTCATATATTTGGCCTTTCTATGTCTTTAAAAATGTCCAATACTTCAAAGTTATAATAAATTTTTAATTTCTCTGTACCTCCAGTGACTGCCAGCTTTTAAATTATACAGAGCTTGAAACAGACATTGAATAGGTTTGACCATTATTGGACCTATTTTTTTCCAGTGGCTTGTCACTTCTACAGAGATTACAACCACCTCTTGTGTGTTTTACATATACATTTTAATTTAATAAATTATATTAATGACATTGTTCACATGGTGCCAAAGTGTTGGTTTTATTTTTCTCCTAATCTAACCCCTTGCTTCCTCTGAATGAAATACCTCTATGAATCAATCATTCTAAGAAATTTACCTGGTATAACACAACCAAAGAAAATCTCTATTTCTTTACAAATATTTATTTATTAACCTATTGGGCCTGGTGAGATAGCTCAATAGAATAAGTGCTTGCCTGGCAAGTGCAGAGTCTTGAGTTCAATCCCTGGTACTGCAAAAAAGAAGGTCTGTTACTAATTTTTATATTAAATTATGAAGTAGAAAAATAAATAATGCAAGTTATTGATTTTTAATATTAGAAATATATGAATAAGAAATATTAAAGACCAAAAGGAAAATATAGTAAGAGTTTTAATACCATGCAGAAAACATAGAAAGTTACATAAAAATGATCAAATACAATCAATATATTCTTTCTATATGAAATATTTGATGGAAAAAATCCATGTGCTAAATCACACTTTCTGTCATTCTCTAGATACAAATGAATACTTTCCACCTCTAGTTTTTGCTTTCTGCACTTCTGTCCTTCAATTCTGTGTTATTACATTTCATATTTTTTCTGTTTCTCAATGTAGCATTGATCTTTTTCATTTTCCTCCCTTTAAAATCTATTAAGCTTTAGTTCATTTTGCTTAAAATTAATAACTATTACCATTTTTATTTTCGAATCTCTTTATTTGTCATTCATTCTTGTTAAAATAGTTTAATGATGTCACATGTGTTTTTTGTTAACACAAAAAAAATTAGATATGTTACTTAAAATGAAAATAGGAGAGAAATGCACTGATTTTCCTACTCCTGTACTGATGGTACTAACTGTAGAGTTGTCATTTTTGTATGGAGGGATACATTCTATGTAGTTACAATTTCTCAGAAATTACCTGAGAAGAAAATTATACACATAAATAAACATTTTCTACAAAGTATATTATTAAACATCTTTATTATTATTAAACATCTTAATGCATTTGGAAATTGTTACATGTACAACAACAAAGAATTTAAGAACTAAAGCAAAGTCCATTCATTTTAAACTCGATTTTGCAAAACAATTTTAATAAGGCGTATTTTATAACATCCTATTAATACGTTTTTCCTTCTAGACCACTTACACTTTGCGTTCTTTTAAGATATCATTAATTGGTTGAAAATATCTATTTTAAATGATAAATTCTAAGCTACAGTTTAGTTATAAGAGGCTAGAAACACCTATAGTGACAAATTTCAGAATTTTTCAGCCAGTTAACAAGTTAAAGATGTGCTTCCTACTCATACGAATTATGGTGGAAAACAGTCAGTAATCTTGCGTCTATTTCCATCGTTTCTTTTTTTAACAAGCATAAAAACATAAAAATGTTTTACAACTAATGAAGGAGCATGTGATTTTCTATGACATCTACATATCAACTAATAATTCAATCAGTATTTTAGTTGCTTTTCCATCACTAGAACATCTACAAGTAAAAGGAGAAGAGTGTTTGGCTCAGAATTTCTAGTAGTTGAAGTTTAGTAGTTGAAGTCCAAAGTAAGGTGAGTCCCAGGCATAAATAGCATGTTGGAAACACCTGGTGGAGGAAAGACAGTTATCACATGACAGCCAGAAAGCAGCCAAAAAAAGGAGAAGCTGAAACTGGGATAAGTACTTGTGGGTCCTGTCCAGGTGAGTCACTTACAATCAGGCCCACCTCATAAAAGCACGTCATGGATAGATGAATCCATCAATGAGCATAAGGCCTCCATGATCAAAATCATCTTCTCACCATGGGAACCTCTTTTTTTTCCCCACCTGTTTACAGCCTCCCAGGAGCTGGGGTTACAGGTGCGCACCACCACACCCAGTCTCAGTAGCAGTCTCAGTGCACCCTGGCAGCATGGCCCACATGGCAGGCCCAGGGATAGAATGCCCACGCTCTGCACCAGCTTGCAGGTGCTTTAATCTGCTGAGCTATTTGGCCAGCCCTACCAACATGGGAGCCTTTTGGGAGACATTTTATTTTTGTTTTTTGTTTCTTTGTTTGCTTTGTATTTGGTTCAGGGTCTCATGTCTCAGCTCAAGTCATAGTCAACTTTCTGTTTTCAGCCTCCCCAGTGCTGGGATTACAAGTACATGCCACCACACCTGACACACCTGGTCTCTATGACTAGTTGAGTGTGCCCAGGGGTGGGGCTGGTGTGCCAGGGATTGAACCCCTGATACCTGTGCTTGCCTAGGAAAGTGCTTATTCAGCTGAGCTATCTCATCAGCTCTTGGGAGACATTTTAGATATACAAGATATTTTCCCATATCCTTTAAAAGGCTTGTGTTCATTTTATAATACAAAATACATTGAGTACATCTCTAATTGCTGCCAAATTATAACATTTTCATCATTGATGAAAAGTCCAAGAACTAAGTCATCTCTAAGAATCCAGATTAACTCTTAATTTTGAGTCCATGTTAAATAAAGAAGTTAAACAATTACAACAGATGGCAGAGGGTATACGGTCCCATCCCAATAGAGAAGAGACAGGGGATAGAAAGGAATAGGAAAACCTCCAGACCAAAACCAAGCAGGGCAAACATTAGCTTCTATATTTTTATATTTGGCATTCAAAGTTGGTTATGGTTAGATGTGAAGTCCAAGAGCTTTGGTTTTGGATAAAACCCTCATAGGGCTTTATCCCTATAATCTTGCTGGTTCCAACCCACATGTCCCCTTTGGTTATTTCATTTTCCTCATTTAACTTTCTTCAGCAGACACACCACATTGCTTGCATCTCCAATCTTTTGGGTTGTTCAATGCTTTACAGTCTCACTTTCATAGCTTATACATTGACCTATCGGAGGCACACAGCCTAGGTTCACAGGTCTTGTCTTAAACTCTGGACAGAAGTCTCTGTGACACCATAACTGTTGTATTCTGCATTCCTATAAAACCAGCAACATATGGATGCTTTCAGGGTCTGGCCCCAGCTCAAGCAGTAGCTAAGACATTTTGGATAATGGAAACAGTGGGGTCTAAGTGCTTGGATTGATGACCATGGGAAAATGATTCCTAGAGAATCAATTCTCTAGGAAACCCCTGGGGAGCAACGGACCCTGGGGCAAATGGTACTGTTTTACAGCCTTGATCCAGTAAACTGTGGGGTCTTTCTGATTCCACAGATGAATTGAACAATTCTTTCCTATTGTTCTGATGAAAAGTATTTGCCTTCGTTTTAATGTTAATCTTTGTAGCAACCATGCTTTTCCTGTCTCCAGCTATTCATGCATTTCATGTATTTTCATGCATAAAACTGAAACTGTTTCACATCTTCTTTTTGTTACTGATTTTACTGTAGATTTGGCTAAAGGCAGCCAACAGCACTCATGCCACAACATGAACAATGGGCTGACTTGAAATTTCCTCCCTCAGATTAATAAATTTCACACCTTTAAAAACAGTCTCATACAGTGTTAGACACAGACAAAATGTAGACGTGTTCATTGCCAAAATATAACATGCATGACTTCTTGTAAATCATAGAGTTCTCATTACCATAAGAAATCAAATGAGTGAGGACTATATTGTCTGCATTCTTATCTGCATTCCAGTTTTCTGAGTTCTGAATAGAATTTCTCATTAATTTCAATGTATAGCATTTTAAGTTCACTCTAACTTGTTCCCCCAAATCTTTCCATTTTCCTCTCCTAAAGCAGTTCCAAGTTTCTAAACCACGTGATGAAATACATTCTCACCAACAGCTGCACTTGTGTCTGTCACTTTTCAGTCAGTAGGACAAAACATCCAACATCTGCCACTTAAATAGCAAAACGTTTATTTCCTCATAATTATCCATGGCTTAAGTCCAAAATCAGCTAGCACTAAAGCAGAAATTGCAAGGTGAAAGCACCTGGAAAGTACAAATGTTCATACCATGGTACTCAAGAAGCAAAGAGGAAAGGTGGAAGGTGGGGACAATAGCACACATCTTGAAATTGTGCTCCCGGTGACTCACCTAGAGCTAGGTGCTACCTCCTGACAGCATGTTGAGCTACTGAACTCATAATTAATGAATCCACTAATTAGCATACAACTTCCAGCTTCTGATCAGATTCTAAACACATGAGACTTTGTGAGTACATTGCCAATGCAGACTAAAACAATCAAGTAATCTTATCTTTATTTACTACCCCAAGTATGGGGAGTACTTGTCTACTGTTAATGAGATGCTGGATTTGAGACAATACCCTGAAAAACTAATCTCAATTTTCACTCCAACCCGTAGTATCCAGAATGTTCTGGGGAATATAAGGACAAAGACTGAACTTTTCTCTGGATATTTTCACAGAGGATAATAAGAAATGAACCATAATGCTTCTGCTCATGTATTTCATAATAAATTGTCCTCACTACTTAGTTATAATGTTTGCCAAAACAGATTATCTTTCTTAGAGGCCTAGAAAGGGCAAGGGGAATATACATTTTCTGATCTATATGGTACATATATCTATACGTTTTAGCACACATATATATTTTCTTTGTTCTTCATCTTTTTAAATTAAAATTATTTAGCTAGTTCATAATGATCTAAATTTCATACACACTAATATGTAATCTATATGGCTATATTATATAATTTACATATATAGGTATATAGATGGTATAATTCTGAAATAAAGATAACCATATAAGTATATTCTTAGGGCTGGTGAGATGGCTCAGTGGTCTAAAGCACCTACTTGGAACAAGCTTGACAAAGCAC
>NDGM011255508.1:0-10440 GCA_002564305.1 Octomys mimax | reverse complement strand
GTTCAGCTTGTTCCAAGTAGGTGCTTTAGACCACTGAGCCATCTCGCCAGCCCCTCTAATCAAATTTTAAAGTAAAACAATTAGCAAAGTTTACCTCTGTGTTTCTGATCAGCAGGTATGTATTTGGGTATAGTTCAAGAAATCATGGGCTCCAGGAAACAGATTTTCAATTTTTCTACAAATATTTGTTTATCTTGCCTTACTTTAGCTTAAAAAAAAATTCTAGCCCAGAAATCAGGAGGCTGAAACAGGAAAATTGCTGTGAGTTCCAGGCCAGATTGAAGAATGTAGCAAGACTTTGTTTTTAAAAATTTAATTTATATGGGGCTGCAGAGATGGTTCAGTGGAATAAACGTGTCTCTGGCAAGTGCAAGGGCCTGACTGAGTTCAATACCCAATTCTACTAAATAATAATAATAATAACAACAATAATAATAATTTATAGCTTAATTCAACTCAATTCCAACATTTAAAATACAGTTTCATTTTATAACTGGCTCATGCAAAGGATGTATTTTTAGAAACCCTAGACTTTTGAGATTTTAGGAAAGCTTATGGAGGAAGAATAGAAGGTCTAAAAAGGATGTAGGAATTAATAAGATGCAGAAAGAAGATCAAAAGGCTGTGCTTGAGAAGAACTCTAGGAATAACAGGGGGAGCAGGAGTTCAAGAAGGCAGGGCCATCTATGGAAATGAGCATAGTTTGTCACAGCCTAGGTTTACCAAATTTCCTATGACCTACTACAAAAGAATGTTTTAGTTGAACAATTTTTAGCTTCGGAATTGGCTTGAGGACATTTGCATATTAATAAAAACATTGTCCATTGGATATGATAAATTTTATTCTGTTAGTGTCTAAGACATCTCTCAAATGAATGACTCTGTTCAACTCTAGTTCTCACTAGAATGACAACTGAAGACCCAAAATATCCATGGTGAAAATATTCCACTTAGTAAGATCAAAATAATTAGGATTTTAATGAAAGTACTTGTAAGAAACAGCTTTTTCTTGGAAAATAGGATTGATACTTAGAAAAGCCTCAGGAGAGATGGCAATAATCATTGGAAAACTATTTTTCCAAAGCATGGAAAAATAATCATATTTCTTTACTTTTTGTCTGGAGCTCCTAAACTGATGTTTAGCCACCTAGGAACACAGATTTGGCTATTTGAAGTACAGGACAAGTATATAATCTGTAAGGATCTTCTCTCTGGAAAAACCTAATCTCTCAGCGCTTGGGGGAAAGAAATTTAAAACTAAACAACCCCATCTGGATTTTTTGATGACCCATGGAAGATTCTGATGCACTGAGGATTATAGACTCAGAAACCTTTTAGGTTAGTTTGAACCACAAGTTTACTGTTTGCTATTCATTTGTTGCATTATATGACAAGTTGTACTCTGTTACAACAGGTAGCACTTTTAGACACTAAATGCCAAACAGTAGCGTGAAAGAGCAAAAAGACCTTATAAGTAATGTCAAAGTCCAGTAAAATAAGTCAAATATATGGAACTGATAAGAAAGCCTATGTACCCAACTATGATTACATATTTGAACATTTAAACTTGAGATCCCTTGTGACACTACCTCACTGGGATCACTATGAACTTTGAAGTTCAAGGGACAAGATGTTCAATGGTTGCATCCACAGAAGAGGCATTGTAGAATTTATCTCAGTGGGATCTGAACAAGAACTGTGGGAATAAATAAGATTCACACAAACGAGAATAAACAAAGCTGTTTAGAGTTTGGTAGAGCAAGACAGTCAGCTACCATTACATGTCTTTTAGCAGATACCTAAAGAAACACAGACTAAAGGGACAAAAGTATAGTAATGAGAGGAAAAGGACTCATATGTTCTATGACTAAGAGGTGCTGACACAGAGAAGCTATAGGTGTACTCTCCATAACTGATATTTGATGTGATTAGAAAGGGGCACTTTTCTGGATTTTCTATTTCATGCCAAGTTATAAGTGAAGGAAATACTTAGGAAAGCTTTCATTTAGAAGTTTAATCATGGTTTTATTGGTCTAATGCTTTAGGAGATTTTGTCAGACCTGATTGCTAAAGACTGTACTTTCGCTTCCTGGATTGGTTATTGTACTGGATGGGTAGTGTTAGTAAACTAGTTTATGGAGATTATGAATGCGGATTCTAGTTTTATGTATGGCTACTCACTGTCCCCATGGATGCTTAGTTTCTCAATTTACTAGTTGCCCTGCAAAGGATTTTACGGGTAATATCTTTTCAGTGTGAAAATCCTAGGATACAGACACTGATCTTGTCTTACTCTTAATGTAGTAAAACTGAACCCTAGAAAAGTTAAAAAGCAAGCAAACATTACTTGACTGAGAAGTGATGGTGATGCGATTTGTGCACTTTAATGTGTTGCTTAATCTGTACAGCACTGCAACCAGTAGCAAATGGAGTTATCCCTAATCTGCTGTTTATATAATAAACCATGCTCTTATGTGATTTTTGAGAACTTGGAACGTGTCTAGGATAGCTGAAGTTTTACATTTAATTATACTAAGTTTAAACTAATTTGCATATAAATTCAATAGTAATATGAGGATTTATGCTTCTGTATGAATGAACTCAGCTCTGTAAAACTCTGAAAATCAGCTCTGAGGGAAGTAGAACACAATTTTTAAAATCTAAGTCATGAGAACAGAAAGAATATGTAATTAGCAAGAAGAGACTGGGATGAATTACGATTGCTTCACATTAAATAAACGTGGGTATCTGTGTGTTATATGTTGTCTTTCCATGTTTATTACATATTCTGTATGTGTTATTACATAGGTTGTGTATAAAACAGTCATCTACTTTATAACATAAATATGTATATGTAACATACAATACAACAGATGAGTTTAATATACCAATAGTAGTCAAACAACAGTAAAAAAGAAAGAAGTTGAGTTGCTGTAGTAACTAAAGAGTAACAATTCCTATCCTTGAGGGACAAAAGAGGAAAAACAAAACAAAAAAAATTAAATAAACAAAATCCCTTACTGAATCACCAATTTTTTCCTCTGTTGTTTCTGTGGAACAGTCTCCATTGATGCGAGTGTCACTGGGTTTATAATATTACATATTTGATGAACCTGTTTTATACTATGTTATCTGAGCTTACTTGATATATTCAGCTCTTAAAAATCAAATAAAAAAGACTCATTTATGTGTAGGATTTTTCCATGAAACTAAAAGCTAATTTCTTCTTTAATATCATATGCTTGTTATAATACAGCATACCTTACGTGGTGAATCTTAGACATTCTTTCTCAATATATAGCGTTCTACAGGTAAAATAATAGTACAGTATACAAAATGAAATATAACATTTCAAATAGAAGCATGCTAAAGTTATTATATCTGAATATACACTAAAACTATGTTATATACTTTTATTCAGTTTAAAATACAGTTAATTAAATGTATATCCTGTTACTGACAAAAGCTGAACAGCCACCCCCTTCTCTTTCAAGCATTTTGCATAAAGATAGATATTTTCCAATTAAGATTTCAGTCAAAAGTATATTACTCCAGGGATAGCATTGCTTAAGCCTGCATAATATGAAATCATATTTCTCAATCCAATATGATTATGCAATCAACTTTGATCATCATCTTGAAAGTTGTTTCCAGAATCACCTCTTTTATTTTCAAGAAATATTTAAATTTTTTCTACTGTATTAAACAGTGGTGTGTTTTACTCCTCAAAAGTTATGAGTTTCTGAAATACTTTTCAGGATGAAAAATAATGCTTTTAAGGATCTACTAACTGTGGTACAGGGTTTCAGGCTAAATCCTGAGGGGATCTGACTGACTTTGTCAGATACTAAAGTTAAACTTCTTCTTATATAAGTCTTGTTTTATCTTGGTCGTAGCCATCCAGCAGAAAAAGATAACAAGTAAAGCCATATTAAAATGCTGAGTTGTAAAAGGCTCAAGTCAACAACTTCTGACACTGCCAGTCCTATGGATAACCCTCTACTATTATAGACTACTGGACTTATTGGATGGCTTTGCTGAATTCATGCACCTACAATATATGAATGGCAATGGAATACCCATCTCTGAAAAAAGTAAACAAAAAACAGGAATATAAATGAAGGACCATTTTGTAGTGAAATCTCTATCTCTATCTCTATCTGTATCTATCTCTCTATCTATCTATCTATATATATGTTTATGCAAAATAGCATAGATAGACAGCTACATTCTCTTGGTTCAATGAGAAGAAAGTTTTAAACTAATAGTGTTTAGATAAGATATCATGTCTACATCTTGTAGTATGAATAACTAATATGAAGACAACAATATGCAATGTATTAATTGTTGTAACTGCCCTACTAACCTGTTTTGAATCTGTCTCATTGCTATTTGTTTCTCAATAAAATTATTTTAAAAATAGAAAAAATAACATTTTTATTTTCTCCCTTCTATGCAGCCTACACTGAGTTACAACTGCTGTCTTCTACCCAAATTATTCAGTTACTATGCACTAGTTAGCTTCTAAGACATGTGAAAGAAGATACCTAAATACTATTTATCTGTACCTACTATGTTCATTAAATTGAGTGCAAGTGAAGTTTCATGTAAGGAATTACATGTCAACACATACATAAAACATTTAAGCAGACCTTTTCTGTCAGTTGATAGAAAATAATCTCAAGGAAGTATTCTAATAAGATAAACATGGTAATGACATATAATCTAAAATAATAACTTCAAAAACATATGAAAATATCATTTATATTTTTCAAATTTGTTCTCGGTTATTGAAATTGTACAAATAATGCAATGTTATTTAAATATTTTTTTTATTTTTTTTAACCCTCAGTGATAATTATCTTGAGAGCTTTGAAGCACTGGCATGTGTTGTAGACTTAATATAGTTCTGATGATGGACAATCAATCACGATTTATATTTTTGACATATTAAAAACAATATATAAGTAAAGTCAATTAAATATAAATCAAGACATGATAAATTAGCTATGAATAATCCCATTTCATCATTTTTAAATATACTTTGCTTGTCAATTCATAAATAATAAATGCAAAGGATAAGTGCTATATGATTCTTATTATCTCTTTCCCTGTATGGAAACTCTGGCTCATCAAGGTGCAGTAGATTTACACTTTAAAGATATTAAGCTAAAGAGTTAAGATTGCATTAAATTATCAATGAATTAACACATTTAGGATTCATTAAATAATTAACAAATTTGTACAGTAAATTTTGCTAAGCAACTTTCACATGAAAGACACTATTCTAGGTTTTGCATATTTAACAATTAATTTTTTCCTTCAACAAGGAAAATGACGCTGTTAGAATTTACATTCTTGATCTGGGAGAGAAAAGTAAACATCTTATGAATGTACAGTTTGCTAGATTATATATTAATGTGTAAATAAATGTTTATTTTATAATGTTCAACATTTGGTTTGGAAAAATTATCTATTAGTTTTAAAATTTAAATGTTTGATGGCTGTGGTCCTCTTCATCAAAAATATTGAAGAATATTTAGTTTTGATATCTAATTTTAATACTCATAAGAATTAGCTTAGATCTTGCAGTCTGCAGTCTGGTACTGACAGGTCTAGAAATTGGAATTTACTCATTTATAGTAGGAGGTGATAAGCCTGAGTGCTTGATTTCTGTGATGAAATAAGGATTTTTTTTTTTTTGTTCCTCGAAAGCCTTGAGGGCTCTTTTGGCTGCCTGGAGTGTTCTGGGGATGGAACTACAGCAACCTGATGCTGACAGCTTTGTGGAAGCAGCCACTTAAAAACTGAGCTAGGGCCAGGCCCCCGATTTCTGTAATGAGAAAGGAATAAACTGCAGATAGGTTAACTGATTAATTTAAAATAAGATATTATGTATTTGTTAGATCTATTTTTGTAACAGTTTTGTGCATATTTCCACACCACTGTGCCGCTATTTCTTTAAAGATCTGAAATTTAAGTACAGTTTATGTGAAAAAACCACACTTAACACTTTGCAGTCTTTTATTTTTCCCTCATTTAGCTGTCACACAGAGTATAGCCTAGCCACTTCAGTAGTTATGAGTCCTACAATTTTGTTAGACTGTCCAAATTTGGATCACCAATTTGAAACTCTAAATCTTGAAAATATACTTTATCTTGCCAAAATTTACACTGGTAGGATATATAAAACATCTAAACTCTAATTATTCACAAAGATATCTGTTATTATTCTTTTGGTTTTGTTAAAATGTATTTTATGTTTGTTTGTTTGTTTTTTTTGGCTGAACTAGGGGAACGCAGGTCCTTGCGCTTGCCAGGGAAGCGCTCATTCCACTGAGCCATCTCCCCAGCCCCATATATAGTATTTTAATATCAACATTTTCATCTGCTTTAGACTGCACATTTCTAATTTGTCCTAAAGTCCTTTGGTGACCAGACATGAATTGTCATCTAGAAATTTGTTAGGTAGACATAAAATCCCTCATAAAATCACAATGAAAGTAATACAGTGAGGAATGTTTCCCCTCTACAAATTTGTATCCTGGATCACCGAAGAAAGAACTTCAGTGAGTTACTTTAGATTCTTCGAGGGAATGTGTGTTTTCAGTGTGTCTGATACTATGTCTGAAATGCAAGATGAAGAATCCCCCAGGATGAGCATCTGTCAACTAAATGGGGAGGGGCATTGAAAGTGAAAAGGAAAATGAAACACTATAGTTTCATGTCTTTAAATATATTCAAAAAAGAATGAAAGTAACAGTTATTTTTGACTTTCATATTGAGAAATTGATGCTTCAGCATTTTCTCCTGTGAAGGAAGTGGGCAGAATAGTGTCAGATCATTTCACATTTTTCACTAACACAAATACTTTCAATTCTGGATATAAGAAGTTAAATCAAGCTACTTTGACCTTAAGTCAGACTTCAGTCTTCAACTTTAATGCCATTAAAAATTCCTCTAAAATATTATTTCTTCATATCACTATGGACTCACGGTTATTTGCTTTGTAGCTACATTATAATACACTATCTTTTTGTTCTAAATGTAAAATTAAAGTTGTATTTGAGGTTCTCCTCATTGTCTTCTATACCATAACTATTCAATTATTTGAGGGAGTTCTACTAAACATAATCACAGTGTTTTTAAATAAATATTTTTATGGAATAATCTCATTTTCTGGTATAATGAGATACTACAGACTCTTCTTGTGATTTCAGTATAGCCTTGCTAGAATTATTTATCACACAAACCTTGGATTGTTTTCTGGTTTTTATTATTTTTTTTCTGAAGATTGTTGACAGGAAATAAGATGTCAGCAGTATGTGTGTAATGGTCCATATGTAGATGTCCTCCCAAACCCTCATGCAGTCGTGGGGCAGGTTTTGAGGGTTTTTGATGGATGCACAGTCCAATGCTGGGAGTATCAGTGTGAGTGCTGTACCTACCTGAGGTGACAGCCTGCATATAAGTTAAGGAAGGGAGACAGGCTTACTATCCACTGCTCTTCCCTTTTGTTCTTATTGCTTTGCTGTTTTCCACCACCATGAACAGTTGCTCTCTTGCGTGTACCACTCTTCCTTGGAGCCAGCAGAGTATGGACTGAAACCTTCACAAACTGTGAGCTAAACAAACCTTCCCTGCCTTCATTTTGGTCATCGGGTATTTTGTCTCAGTAATAAAAGAAAAATAACCAAGACAATGCGTGTTCATTACTACTGCAGATTAGTTCACTTAAGACTTTTTCAGTCAATAGGACAAAGACAAGTAGGTGATCATACTAACAAAAGCATATGTATTTATTACAAAAAATAAAAATGTATAGTCGTATCTCAAATCCTAATGAAATAAAAATGAATATAAAATCCCTTCACTTGTTTACCATAATTTTACACTGCATAAGAAACATGATTCCCATGATCTCTGCATTTACTTGTATGATACAGGTACAGAAATAAGCAGAATGGTTTGAGAGTTATAAGTCAAACTCCAAAAAGTAACAGGTGGAGAAATGCCTTTTATCTTTCAGGTCCCAATTATTTTCAAATGTTCTCAAATAAGTTTCTTAATCCCATATAATTTTGGTTCATTTGCTCAAGAGATTTGCGATGTATGAATATTTTTGTCACATCCTATATTTCAGTCTGGAATATCTATACCTCATTAAAATATTTATTTATGTATTTATGTATTTATTTATTTTGTCTGTTGCAATATGAAGGATTGAATGCATGAGTTTCCCATGGAACTACGTCTCCAGCTTTTTTGTGGGAGTGGGAAGCAGGGACTTGCTATGCCTCTCAGTTACCAGATTGTAGTAAAATGTGCAGTCCTGCTGCTTAAATCTTCAGTATTGCTAAAGATTATGGGGATGATGATGAATTATCCAGTGATTTATTGGGATTATGAGTATGTGTTATCCAGTGATTTATTTTCGTTGTATTGTCTAATCCATTTCTGATCAACCTTCAGATTATAGCATTGCATTGGTTTTGATAAATCCTTAATGTCTTTTTTAAAATCATTACAATAGGAAATAGAGAACTTAAAAAAAATAAATGTGCGATCTTTTTACTGCTCAATATTATTAATTTATCTTCTCAACTTTCTAACAACTTTGTTAGGCTCAAGGATTTTGGTTGAAACAAAGAAAATATTCACTGCAATTATTGCAAATGTGAGGGATACCCGTGTCCTGCCTCTGGGAAATCTAAAAGAGATAGCATAAGGTGGATTAAAATGACAATAACAGCAACAGCAAAATCAACAATTGTGGCCCTGTAGTCTAAGAAATAGCAGGAAAAAGTAAAGGAAAAACAAAGAAAATTAAAATGACACTTGAAATTTTCTTCAGAGGACATATGCAATTGCAGAGGACAAAGTTTAGATAGAGAAATATACAAAGGAGATAATCATATTCTTATACCTTAAACATACTTGTAAATAAATACTTATTTTTAATTATTAGAAGAATAAAAAATAAACAATATCCAATATTCAGAAAAGTCTAAGAAATAGTATAGTATATAATAGTAAAGTACAGGTACATTAAATCACTAAGCAGAAGACAAAAATTTGAAGGTAATTTTCACCTATATTTGCAAGTAATATGAAGGAAAGTGCTCTTCTAACATGAGAATGTTGTTAAATATTTTCCCAATCAATACAGAACACTGCAACATTATTGGTTACATATTAAGTAAAGTATTGGTGACGAACAGAAAGATGCTTTGAGTCATATTTGAAAGCAACTTTGTAGACGTTTACACATTCTGAACTTCATGGAAAGTAACAGAGATGATTAATTTTATTCAAAAATTCCAAGAATAATAAGCTCTGAGATGTATTTATGTTTAACAATGCGTCAATTAAACTGTGATCACATGGATTCTGCTCATATTGAGGGAGAAACTAGGTGAGCAGGAATATTCAAAAACTCATTTTTATAAACAATAATACAATGATGTATAGTATTCACTTGCTGTAATAATAGGTGAAAAGCAATATAAGAAAATGATTTTACAGAAAATATAGTCAATGTATAGGTAAATAGAAGAAAAAATATAATACATGTGCTATGCAAAGAGTATAAGGAATATATGTAGTGAAAAACACAGAAATCAAAGTAGAAGGCAAGTTAAATTTGCTTTAGACCTGCATCCACATATTTTTAAGTCACGAAAAGAACAGAGAATAAAAAAATGGCAGAAAAATATGTAAAAGAAGTAAATATTGGACAGGAAATTATGAGGCTTTAGAAACATGAGTAACACAAAGCTTTTATTTTAAGTAAGGATTTGGGATTGAAGAAGCTTTAATATTTTCCCTGTATTGGAGTTTTACTTCACTCCATCATGATTACTATTTTATTTTAATAATTCTCATTTAAGGTGTGGTATGCAAAAGTTGAAATCAGCATTTAAAATTTGCCTAAAACTTGTAGTAGTACTTCTATGATGTTTAAACAATCTTGTATCTCAAAACCTTAACCAACTTTAAGGCACTTGAAAAACATTTGATAGTTGATTAGGAATACACATGTTATTCAGATAAAAACATGTCAGCAAGAGGGTAAGAAAATTAATGACACACTTCAATGCTAAATCAAGTTATAAAGTGAAATGTAAAATTGTATATTACATATGACAATTAGCGTTGGCCAAAAAAAATCGCAAAGCAAATAACATTAAATTTTTAAAAATTACCTCAAAATATGTAGACCTAGTTGCAAGCTGTCCTCAAGTTATTAGACAAAATATTTCCATCCCTAGTCTGGGGAAGAATTTTCCCTTGTGGAGTATTAGAATAAACATATAAATTCTTTATTTTATACATTGTACATTAATAGTACCTCCTTTCAATTTTCTTTTTCCATCTTTCCTTTCCTCTCCACTCTTCCCCTCCCCTCTCCTCTCCTCTTCTCTCCTCCCCTTTTCTCCC
>NDGM011255500.1:0-10517 GCA_002564305.1 Octomys mimax | reverse complement strand
AACTCAGACCCTTGTGCTTGCCAGGCAAGCGCTTATTCCACTGAGCCATCTCCCTGGCCCCCAGAGGACAGGTCTTAAATTGGTGGAATCCAAGCCAGCTGCCTGTATCTGAGTACAAGTCCTCCAAGTCCTCACCTTTTGACCTGAACAAAATACTCAGGCTTTTCATACCTCAGTTTCTTCATCTGCATGTATAAACTGTTCATACTAACCTGACCTGATAGAAACATAGGTACTGCTTACTTTTTGCTGTTCTATTCCTTTGATGCTCCCTTGTAAAAATGCACTTAAAAATCAGATTTCATAAACTAAAATTATGAAACTAAAAGATGTCTTTTTAAAATTTGAGGCTCCCACCCAAATGTGCTCCAAAGCTTGGATTAATTTCTAATTTCAACAAGAGAGAAAAAGTACATGCTTCCTCAGACAGTCACCAAGTTTCATATTCTATATACTTTACTTTTCAAGCAAGTCTCTTGCTTGAACATCGCTAACTAATTTAAATGTTATGTTAAGGCAGGCATAAACTTTTCCATGTTTGTTTGCCATATTTTCACTACGTATTTATGCACCTTGAATACTCTTTTTTAACTGAACTTTTATTGATTTGCAAGAGTTCATATGTATTTGACAATGAGAATTTGCTCTATAATGTGTTGAAACTTTAAAGATTATTTTTAACTTCTTTTTCCTCGAGCCAAGTTTTCTAGCTTACTGTTCATTCTGATCAGTCTTTGGAAGGGACTTAACAAGTTCCCCAGATTGTATTTTCTTTTCTTTCTTTCTTTTTTTTTTTTTTTTTGCGGAACCAGGGATTGAACTCAGACCTTTGCACTTCCAGGGAAGCACTTATTCCACTGAGCCATCTCCCTGGCCCCTGAATTTTCTTTTCATTCTAATACTACAGCATGTTTCTAGCCAACTGACCTTTTTAAAAGACTATAACAAAAAATGTTTTTATTAAATACTTAATGGCTCCTTAACTCATTAACTAACTGTGAACCACAAAGACGAATTTATGTCTGACTTAGGAAAAAGAATCATTTCTCTCAGCTGTGCATCCTGAATCTTACATCCCATGGAAACAATATTCTCATCTCGTATTTCCTGATATGCCATGCGCTGTTTTGTGCATTTTGTGTGTATAATTTATAAATTCTGCACATTCTTTTCCTGGTTGATACATAAAAAAATTGAGGCTCAGACTCTTTCCCAAGGGTACACAATTTAGAAAATAACTGAGTTGCGAAATGGACCCCAAGAGTCACCTCAGACACTGTGCCGATTCTTGGGAATCAGCAATCACCTGTCCTCGGCCTATGAGAAGTTTCAGGGCAGGGAAAAGGGAGCCTACGTTGTCCGTATGCACTATGGAAAGTTAGTAAATAAAATCCCCAATAAATACACTAAAAGTTCAAGTACTGCATCAACATTGCTGATTTTGCATTTTAAGTTAAAGATGATTATGCATGATGATTTCTGTTGTCCAGCTTATTTGTCTTACAGACTGAGAGGGTCTTTGGGAATATCCTCCTACTGGGGAAACAATCTAGTTGAAATAGAACTAAGACAAGACACAGAAAGCAAGTTCCAGTTTTAATTTTGACCAAGTAACTTCTTAAAACTTACTGTTGTTCTTAAGAATAAATCTGGCAACTTGTGTGACAAATATTTGTCACCTTGTAATAGCATCTAATCTCCACTTCTTCTCAAATTAAATTCTACCAGAGTCTTCTTTCAACCTTTTATAAACCTTCCTCTATTTTTTAACCTCACTTTATTTGGATATAACTTTATTAATTAAAAGTATAATCTTGGATTAAACACTTGCAAGCAGGCGCAGGGCCTAGGGGTTCGATCCCCAGGCCTGCCATGCCAGTCCGGCCCCTGGGGGCACCCTGAGACTGGGCATGGTGGTGCTTGCCTGTAATCCCTGCTAGTGAGAAGCTGTAAACAGAAGAATCACTATGAGTCTAATCTAGTAGTGAGACCCTGAACACCCTGTAGAAAAAGAAATATAGAAAATATAGAAAAAGAAAAAAGTACAATCTTTTGGAAATTTAATGTGGTGCAATGAATCCATTTTTATAATTTTTCTCAGAGCTCATATTAGAAATTTGAAGGATTCCATATACCACACCACTGGTAATAAATGTGTCCTCAGAAATTTTATAAACTTGTATAGCATTAAATGTATGTGTAATCTGGTTGCCATTGATGGACTACAATGCTACATGCTACCTGATACAAGCACGTGGAAGTGTTAACTCAGCAATGCAGCACTGAATACTGTTAACACTGTGATATTAGAGTTAGTGGTGAGAGACTACTGAAGCACATGTAAGCATACAAGTAAACATACAAAAATCTCCAGAATTTTTTAGCAACAGTAGACCAAGATTTTACATAGATCCTGCCAAGATGAAGGGTCACCAAGAAATCAGGTTAGAAAAGAAACTAAAGGAAAGAATAGATGGGGATCCTGACCTAATATCAATCTTCAGTCACTAGAGAAAGGTTCTGAATGCTTTTATCAGTTTTCCTGCCAAAAACTCAGATTTGAGAGGGGTCCTTGGAAAATCTGACAGATACTCTTAGAAAATGTAATCCATCCAACTCACTCATACCTTTAGACATGTTTCAAGATTCAGTGTGTATGGTCACTTTTTTGTCCTTTTGCTGTCCTAGAAAGGATGATGCAAGTAGAAATGTGACATTTTTTGCTAGCAAGTATCTGTTAATGAGGTTTCTTTAGTGGCCATACTTGTCTGATGAACTTAAACCACCCTTGATTTTGTTTGTCTTGTTTGTAAAGTGAAGTATTAGTCTTCTTTGTTTCTTACTGAAAGAAAATAAATTTAGTACCCAAAATAAAGCTTCACTATATGATATCTAATTTCATTATCACATGTGAATTTAGATTCACTTCTAAATACATGTGAATCCATTTTTATTTATACTATCCATAAATTTGTTGTTTCATACCCATAATTAATACATTATAAGAGATCATGTGGCAGCCAAATTCTTGCATTAGATATATTTTGAGATCCATTTATGTCTATCTGCACAAGCCAAGCATTAAAATAAAAATATTCTTGTGTCAGTTTTCTTGCCTGATCTTCCAAATTCATTTACCCAAGAATATAAAGAGATAAGCCAAGAGTTGCTAACACATGCTCTGCCAGCCTGAATATTACAAGCATAAGCAGAAAAAGGGATGGGTTTTGAGGGGCCAGTAGTGAACGTTCCTTTAGAAAGACTTCTCTGTATGTTATACCCATTATGAAGAAAGGGGAAAACTCCAATTTAATTGAGGTCAAAGTAGGAAGATTATTTTTCCTTCCTTTAATTTTTTTTCTCCTAGTATTGGGGATAGAACATAGGATCTGATGCATGTTAGGTAAGTGATCTACCACCACTGTGTCTCTAGCCCTAGAAGCTTGAGAACCACATTTTTCATGGACTTAATATGCAGGGATTAGACTTTGTCTCGTGCTTAAAATTTAAGATTAACCAAAGGGCCTTGCTTCCTAAAAGAACTAAAGACATTGGCCATACTGTTACATCCCCCACTACATGTCTCAGTGGCTAGCATTGCACCTCTTGAAAAAGGTTGACCATGGGTCAACTTACAAAGGCTCTCTTCAAAAGATCCACTTAGGTGGTGGCATAATTCGAGTGAGGAAACAGACTCTAAGGCAAAGACCAGTAGTTTTCTCAAGGTAACTGTGCTGGGTCAAAAGAGATCTCAAGGAATGGGGCTTTCAAGGATCTATAAATATCCCACAATATTTTTTATTTCCTTTATGCTTCTAATTCATCTATTTTAAAAGATGTGTTTGCATGTTTTCCCTACTTTTGCATGTTAATCTACTTTTGGAGTTTAAATGTTTATTTGTGTCTACTCACCATTCTTGATTTGAGTTAACTTGATTGGACAAGTCTGCTATTAGTCCTTTCCAAAACATTTGGGTTTTCTTTATTTTGTTGCTGGTTTTTTCTCCTTTTTAAAAAGTTATTTATTTATTTATGCATTTGGTACAAGGTTTAGCTTGCAGCTCAGAGTCATAGTGATCCTCCTGTATCAGCCGCCCCAGCCTTGGGATTACAGATGTGTACCACCATGCCTGGTTTTGGGGGGTCACAGTGCACCCAGGGCTCCAGGGCCGGCATTGCATGTAGTACATGGGATCAAACCCAGGTTCTTGTGCTTGCCAGTTAAGGGCTTAGACCCCAGCCCTGCTGTGTTGTTTTGAGTGGTAGTGGGAATTGAATCCAGGCACATTCTACCGCTAAGCTACACATCCAGTCCTTTATACTATATTTTGAGACAGGATCTTGCTAAGTTGCCTAGCTGGCCTTGAACTTGCAATACTCCTGCTTTGATCTTCCAAGTTAGAAGCATAAAAAAAAATTAGTTTAATTGCATGGTTCAGTTGTAATATTTTTTCACTTCTGCCTTTACTTCTACTATGTCATTTTTCTCTTAATACCTGAACCGAATTTTTACCTAGCTTTTAAGGATTTATACTCTAAATTTATATTTCCCAAAATATAAATGAATTTCAGACTATGCTTGTTACTCTAAATTTTTATTAGGTTACATTAAAACAGGTTTTAATATGTGGTCTTATACTTGTACTATGGTTATTAATATTTTAAACACATATCTTCAGCTTATTAGTAAAATGATTTAGGGTGTAAAGTAGGGGAAGAAATAACTTTTTATAAGTGCTTTTAATTGTCATTTCTTTGTAATTATATAAATGATATTAATGAGAATTATTATATATGTACAATAAGTACTCAGTTTCAGTAGGCATTTAAGCATTTTATGAATACTTACAAGGCTTTATACTTCCTTATATTAATTCCAATGGAAATTTATATGTAGATATAGATATAAATATATAAAGATTTTTGTTATTTTAACAAATTATGATTACCTCATCCTTTTGAAATCATTATGTACTTTAATGTAATAGCGGAGTCCAATATTTTTTATTTTAATGACATAATAATCTTTTGTTTTGAATTACTATTTCATTTAGTTGGTCAAATTTTGGGTTGCTTCTTTTAGACTGTGACTTTGAATAATGAGTTCATGCAGTCTTTCCTATGTCATGTTGACTATTTATTTATAATCATGAATGAATGGTGTTGGTAGATAGACTAATTGGTTACCAAATACTTTCTCTGAGCACTTTAAGATACAGTTTCATTGTTTTCTTATTTCCAGTACTGACGAAAGTCTGTAGTCTGTCTGCTCCCTCTTTCCATAACATCTTTGTAATCTGGTTCATTGTAATCGAAGACAGTTACATTTCCTAATGATTAGTAATTTATAATCCAGTTGCTCAAGGTATATTTGAAGATAAGCTTTTGAGGAAAGTGAGACTTCTTAGGGAAACATTCTTTTTATTCAGGTACATTTTCTTTCTCAGCACACTTTCTACTAAGCCTACAATCTGATCCAAAATTGTAAAAACATCTGTTAGTAATGTTTCACAGTGTGGAGTTTGAGTTATTTCCTAATGTCACTGAAGACTCAGACTTGTTCTATATTTATCGTTTTTTTCTTTTAAACTTTTGAGAGACTTCTATAAAGTAAAAATGGCTTTCCTGCATCATCTTTGTCAAAAAGCCAAGGTTTATAGAGGTTATTTGTCTGGAAAGAGTATTATGCTGAACTTTTAGTTCAGCATAGAAAATAATGCACCACAACAAATAATTAATCTAAAAATCTTCCAGCATAAGAGAATATTTTCTGTTGAAGAAACTCAGTGGTTTATATTCTGGTTCAGGCATTTATGTGTACTGTTTACCTTTCTCTCTGTGTCCCATAACATCTGCAATTTATTCTGGCACCATTATTAAATTTTTTCAATTATGAAATGATAGCTACTGCTGCATTAAGTCTCTATGTCTGACATTTCTTAGTTGTTTTATTGCTATAAAATGAAGATTTGCAGGGCCGGCCAAATAGCTCAACAGATTAAAGCACCTGCAAGCAAGTGCAGGGCTCAGGGGTTCAATCCCTGGGCCTGTGGTGCTGGCCTCTTCCCAGGGACACCCTGAGACAGCAATTGAGACTGGGAATGGTGGTCCGCACCTATAATCCCAGCTCTTGGGAGGCTGTAAACAGGCAGACCACTATGAGTTCAATCTAGTAGTGAGACCCTGAACACCCTGTAGACCCTTCCCTAAAATATAAAAAAGAAAATGAAGATTTTCACACATGAAGGGAATATTAAAGGTGAACTGAGTATTTATTTCAATAAACATGTGAAATATTAATAGTAAAATGATGTTTGATGATTTTAAGCAATACCAAAAATTATTTTTTAATCTCATTGCAAAATTGACCTATTAAAATATTTAAAAACTATTATCCCATCTGCCTGTTCCTTGTCATACTTTGACATACTATGACAAGGGGATATAGATTGATGGCATAAGCATCTGCCTGGTTAGTACAACTGAGTTCAATTCACTGAACTACATGTTGTGCCCACCCTGAAACGGTGTGGTGGCCCAAGCCTGTAATCCCAGCACTGAGGAGGCTGAGACAAGAGGATCTCTATGAGTCTGAGCTGCATAGCAAGACCCTATATCACATAAAAAAAGAAAAGTATGACAAAAATTTATTGGGAAATTGCAGTGCAATATGGGTTCCCCTGGTCAGGAGTTTTGATTGGAGAACAATCCTTACACGTATATGATTGCTTTCCACTAGCCCAATTAGACATCTTTATAGCATTGAAATAATAAGAAAGCCAATGCCTGAGAAAGTTTGTGAGAAAAAAGTAAGCCTATGAGAACATTGGATCTAGCTGTCCCTTCAGGATCAATTACTCCTACTCTTCAGAAGTTTAGAAAAAAAATCTGACCCAGCAAGTCAGGATATGCTTAAGGAAAGAGCTCGCTAAACATGCCTTCTGATAGTTTCTTGCTTGTCTAGTCAGTTTTTTGGGTTTTTTGTTGTTGTTTGTTTTGTTTTGTATTTTAGTACAGGGTCTTACTACGTAGATTGGATTTGTAGTGATCCACCTGTGTTCAGCCTCTCAAGAGCTGGGATTACAGGTGTGCGACACCAAGCTTAGTCTCAATTGCTGTCTCAGTGCCCCACAGGAGTAGGGCCGGCAGGGCAGGCCAGGGATTGAACCCCAGCCACTAGCGTCTGCCTAAGCAGGCACTTGAATCTACTGAACTATTTGGCCGGCCCTGTCTAGTGAGTTTTTATTGTTACGTTTATCTTCTTTTCTATAAACACATAAATTATTATGAGCCTTTTCCTATATGTGTCAAAGGATGGCATAATGAAACATGGAATGTGCATGATTAATTTTATGCTTTATGCAAGTGTTTCCCTGTAAATAGTCCCATATTAAATTTATCCAATATAATGCTGCAATTGGACATTTGTAACCCTCTTGAATAAAAATTGGTATCTATGAAGACAAATAATCTATGTTTTCTTACAAAAGAGTTCAGGTTCCTAGAAGTAGAAGATTTTCCTTTACTGAGGATCATTATAGATGACAGTGACAGGTATCTGCCAGGGACAGGAGTGGAAACAGCCACTGTATCCTTTCCCAGAAGTGAATGGGTCAGTTGATAATCCATCCAGCAGGTAGAGGAGGAGAGATATTCTAGGCTACTTACTTTAGATTTTGAAAAAACAGAAGCACAGTCCACTTGTCTTTAAAGCTTAAGATTGGAGGCTTTAGTACATGGAAGTTGGTATAGATAACAAAGAGGTCAAGATCTGAGAAGGTCAGGAACAAAACATAACAAAACAAAAATATCTTGCAGATATTAAAGCATTAAACACAGAAGTCCTGGTACAATTAGAACAGAAAGTTAAGAACAGAGCCCCAGACTTGTGGAATGAAAAAAAAAAAAAAAACTCTACAATGAATTTCATTACTTTTCTGGAGGAAATCAGAAATTTGGAATAGAATTAAGAGATTTGATTTTCAAGCCAGGGATTATAATGCCTTCTGCCTTGCCTTTGTTGCCCAGGATTGCTTCTGATATTCTAAGTCTGTTCTAGTTCCAGATGAAATTTAGGAATGTTATCTCTAGATCTTTGAGGTATACTAATGGTATTCTAATCGAGATTGCATTGAATCTCTATAACAATAGGATTTGAAATATATAATGGATACTGTAAAAGGGTAAGAATATATTCAAAAGGAAGGAACAATGAGGATGAGGAAAAGGACAAAAGAAAGAAAGAATGGGAAGAATATATTTATGTATATATAAGCGATAACATGGATAATTGTACTGCTGATTTATGCTGGTCTATTGCAAGAAAGCAATTAATGCTTAAATTTTTTTCTCCTTTCTAATTTCCTATAATTTTTTAAACCAGTTTTGAATGCTCATATGTGGTAATGTAAATAATTTATTTGAAGATAGCACTATGCAACATAACAGCCATTATTGAATTCCTATTATTTTGTTTAGTGAAATTCCATGTCATTTCTAATGGGTTTCTTTGTACTACTTTTTTATTCTCTTTAAAAAATAAAAGATGTAAGAGATCTATGTAGACATCAAAAGTAGGGATCAAGCCTGGTTCCCAGATCCTGGTCCCCCATTCTTTCCCTTGGATTTAATAGAACTGGGCTACATGATTTTTAACTAAGCTGTTGCTTAAAGGAAATACTGAGGCAAAGCTGAACAAAAACAATCATCTAAAAAGACCAAATTGTATTACTTATGTAAGTACAGCATGCAATTTCAATAGAGGAAGTTCTAAAGAAATTCAACAAAGTTAGTGAAAACAAAATTAATATAGACAATTAAAGTATATCTTTATAGAAAGTATGACTATTCAAACATGTAAACTAATAAAAGATTCCAATCATAATACAATTAAAAACCCAAAGAATCCTGCATAAATAGATCCATATCTCAAATTAATGGGAAGAATATTTCATATCAATATAATTCTAGTGAGTTACAAATTTTATAAGACCCATTCAAAATTGGCAACAATATAATTTTTATTACTGTATTCTAACCTACATTTAGGAAGCTCTGTCCACATTACACTAAAATAAGTTATTCTATTATTCTCAATCATGGTATTTCTGAAATGCACTGAAACTCCATGCTGATGGGGAGGGACAGAGAATTGGACATAGCCATTCTCCAGCGTGGGTAGATATTCCCATTTGTATTTGCTCTAGGAAAACATGGTAAAATATATTTTTACTTTCAAAATATTTAAAGGTGTTTCCACATGCATTTCTCTTCAAGTGCAAGATAAGTAAGCATTCTGCTTTAAAGTTAACATCTAGTTACCAACACAAGTGGACAAAGTCATCTCTTCTCTAACCATATGCTCTATTTTCTTATACCATTGCATCATAAAATGGGAATGGCGATCATTTTCCACTACTTCATTATATCTCTAGCCCTCCTTCCATCCCGCCATAGTTTCACCACGGGGGCTGTAGAGGAGGAGGCCTGACTCAACTTTTCCTATGATAAAAAATTTAAATAGTGCTTACATGAACTTACAATAAACAATATAGCAAAATAGGGAGCACTAATCTGGTCAATATAGGGATTAGTTACATTTATACTGTATTGGGTTTTTTGGGTCTGCTTTTACTGTGCAAATAATGTATTGACTATGATCATTTTCTTTAATATTGACTTGTTAAATGCTCAATTATTGGAAAATGATAGAAGAAAGAATATGTAATAGACATAATGGATATAAAAGTGTTACACTTTGCCCTACTTGTTTCACTTATTTTTTATAAGGTAATTTAAGGTCATATACAGTAGAATTGTACTCCTAAATTCTTCAGAATATATTTCTAATAAATATAGATATCTGATTACTTATGTAAAACATCTTATTGTGCTTCACCAAATTAATAATTTATTTAGTGCAGTCTTATATCCCACCTACATTCAAATAGGTTCATTATCCATCTCAGTACTTTATATGTTCTTTATTATAGACAATAAGCTGTACTGTAAGATTTTAAAGTATGCAAAAAGTAAATAGTCACTAAATATAGGATTGTTACCTATATGAAGTATAATTCTAGTTTCTATTAATAACACTCTGAAGATAATTTTAAAGCTATTACACTAAAATGTCATCAGATGTAGTAAAAAATCATCCTTGCTTTCTATTGAATAATATTTAATGATATTTTATTTCCTTAATTATTTAATATAATGAAAAATAATCAGCTTGAGAGAGAGAGAGAGAGACAGAGAAATTAAGGCAACCCTGACATTTCTCAATACCAGCTATAGTTTGAGTTATAAAATCCCATTGCATATTTCATAACACAGAAGGAAAATTATTCCTTCATTAAGCCAATTTAAGTAACTTATGCAACTCATTGCTAAAGACCAGCAATTGTCCTCTCTCTTAATTAAAATGCTGCTTTTGCCATTTTTCCACTTTGCCTAGTTATAGATATAATGTAACCTCCAACAAAATACATAAGCATTAATATAATATCAAATCATGA
>NDGM011255498.1:1958-20184 GCA_002564305.1 Octomys mimax | reverse complement strand
TGAATGTCCATTTTGTATCTGTGTATTCAAAATGGTTAGGATAGATAGTTACATTCTCTTAATAACTAGAGTGATTTGTTCTAATGGTGTTTGTAGAAAGGATATCATGTCCGCATCTTCTACAGCTAATAACCACTAGGAAGAATGTATGCAATATGTTAATTATTGAAACTGTCCAACTAATTGGGATGAAACTGTCTCATTGCTATTTATTTCTCAATAAAATTACAGAAAATATCCATAAAAGACTAATAGATATAAAAGAAATAGCAAATAAGCTTGAAAACAGGTCAATTGAAATTGCCTAGTCAGAGATGCAAAAATAATTGAAGAAAGAGTAAAGGATTTATGAGCTATTCTTAAGAGGACTCATAGAAGCACTATAGAATTTTCAGAACAAGAAGAGAGAGAAGGGTCTAGAAGTTTATTGAAAAAATAAGAATAAAACCCTAAAACTACCCAAATCTGGAGAATTAAGTAAATATCCAGACCCAATTACCCAAAAAGAGCCTAAAATAAGATAAATTAAAAGAAATTTAACCTATTGCACTGTAACTAAATTGTCAAAAGTCAAAGAAAATGAAAGTTTAAAACAATAAGGGAAAACGATCTGTCCTGCACAAGAGAACCTCTATGTGTTGTTTGGCTTTCTATGCTGTGAATAAATACTTGAGAAAAACAAAACAGGAAAGATGGATTTTGGTTCACAGTTTCAGAGTTGTCCATGATTAGCTGGGATTTCTTTTTTTATAGGCTTGTGATGAAACAAAACACCATGAGAGAAGACTGTTGAAGCAGAATTACTTACTTTATGATGAGTAAGAGGGAAAGAAAGCCAGGTAAGAAGAAATGAAAGTTGTTATTATCAGCTTAACATAGACTTCTGTAAGATGTTTTATGGAACTTGTGATTCTCAGAAAATCTCTAAAGTTAAAAAAACCAAAGAATCAGAGGATATTAATTCCCAATTAACAGGTCACAAAGAGGAAGAGCAAGAGAGGAAAAGAACACAAGCATTGTGATACAAAGAGAAACCCACTAACAAAACAATAGTAGGTCCATCCCTTCAATTGTTTGCTTTAAATATAAAAGAATTTCGCTCCCCAACCAACAGCCATAGAACGGCTGAATGAAGACCTAGCTACATCCTCTCTGTAAGAAACTCATCTCAGACTCAAAATATGGTAAAACTTGAGGCTGCAAGGAACTTGTTCTCTGAGTGTTCTGCAAGATGTTCAAACATTTCTAATATATGTTAAATTAGTAAACAACCAATGACTTATCTTAAGTAAGAGGTGATGGTGAATATCTTACGACCACAGTTGAAGCATTGGTTTTCTCTCTGTCTCTCTGTCTCTTTCTGTCTCTGTCTTTGCCTTTATCTGTTCCTCTCTGTTTCTCTGTCTCTCTGTCTCTGTCTCTCTGTCTCTCTGTCACTCTATCTCTCTGTCTCTCTGTCGCTTTCTCTCTGTCTCTCTCTGTCTTTCTGTCTCTCTGTCTCTGTCTCTGTCTCTCTGTCTCTGTCTCTCTCTCTTTCTGTGTGTCTCTCTGTTTCTGTCTCTGTCTCTGTCTCTCTCTCTCTCTCTGTCTGTCTCTGTCTCTCTCTCTTTCTGTAGAATTGTTGAGTGACATTCTTCTAATAGCAAAAGGTTGTAGAGGGGTCAGGAAGACAGCTCAGTGGTCTAAGGGCTGGCCTGGCAAGTGCAAGGGTATAGGTTCAATCCCTAGGACCACATGCCATGCCACTGTGCTGGTCACCAAAACTGGTATGATGGCACACACCTGTAATGCTGGTGCTGGGGAGGCTGAGACAGGAGGATCACTATGAGTCTGAGCTATGTAGCAAGACCCTGTAGCAAATAAATAAATAAAATAAATAAATAAAGTTTTAGAGGAGATCTCTTCTGCAGAGAGAGAGAGAAGAAAAAAGGCAGAGGAATCCCTCACTTCAAATGAGATTAAGGAAATGTATGAAATGTGGGAAACTGTTAATTGTGTAGTAAAGAACCACCCAAATAAGGCTATCACAGTGAAAGTGATGAATCTGTTTAACACAATGCAATCTCATGTTTCCATGAAATCCTCAAAAGAAGCAAAAGCAAGTGCTATTGGATAAGTTCCTTGTTAGAAGTTGCATGAAGTGGGCAAGATTTCACTGAGCCAAAAGACAGCAGTGATTTAAATAGTAACAAGAAGAAATGTCCTGCTTACTAATCTGCCTCTTTCTTGTCTTGCTCACACCAGCTTTTCAAAGGTAAGCACAGGTTAATCTTTATATTTTCTTTCTTTCTTTCCTTTCCTTTTCTTTTTTTTTTTTTGGTGGGGGGTACTGGGGATTGAACGCAGGACCTTGTGCTTGCCAGGCAAGCGTTTATTCTACTGAGCTATCTCCCTGGCCCTATATTTTTTTTCTTACTTTGAATTATACTACATTGTTGTCATCATTTCTCTATGAATATTTTTGAGTTATGGAATGAATTGTCTGAGTTTCCATTATTCCTTATGGGGAAATTTTCTTTGAAATACAAGTACTTTTGATTACAAGCTTGCTTCTCAACCAAATTATCCATGCAAGACAAGGTGTTATTGGGCACACAGGGTAAAAATTGCAGGTTAGAAGATATCCAATGCAAGCAGTAATAAAAAAGAACAGAGATAGAAATATATCAATGACATAACATTGATTTTAAGTCTAAAACAGGCTTGAGGCAAAGCAAAATATTTTCCAATGATACAGGTATCAATTCACCAACTTTCAATAATGATGAACATATATCTGCAATTGAATATATAAAAAAAAACTTTGACAGAACTAAATTGAGAAACAGAAAACTACAATAATAATAACAGAGTTCAGCACACCACTTTTTATTGTGCCTAGACTCAGTAGAGGTATTTGTAAACAAACAGAGAATTTGAACTACACCATAACTGGACCTTATAAACATGTGGAGAACACATGTCACTATATATATATATATATATATATATATATATATATATATATAAAAAATCAGTTGATAAGTGTAAGAAAATTTTTAAGAGAAAATGAAAAGCATGTTTATGGAAACAAAATTAAAAATATCATATGCCAAAACACGGAATATAGAAAGACTAATGTTGAAGGAAGTTTATAGTGAAGAATGCTTACATTGCTGAGTAAATTTCAACTTTGTAGCCTACACTTAGAGATAATTTTCTTTAATTTATGTTCACTGGCAGCATTTATAATATGGATACTTTTAACATTCAAACATTGATAAATGTTATATAATTATAGCAGTAAAGACAAAATAGTATCAAATAAATAGCTTATTTACATCTGAGGATACCATAAAAAGAACAAACCACATCAAAGTAAAGCAATAAAGGAAATCAATTAGAATGGAGATAAATGAAACTGAGGATATAAAAATGCTTGACAACGAAAAGTCAAGAAATTAAGAACTTTTTAAAATACAAAGAAAATTAACAAACTTCTATTTATACTAAGAAAAGACTCAACCAAAAGACATCATGCTTGATGACATGATGACTAACAGAAAATGATCATAGGACAGTGCTATGAAGAGCTTATACCAATAAGTTTGGTAATCACTAAGACATGGAGGAGATGGATACATCATTAGGAGACGGATAAATGATTTCGAGTTGGCTAAATTCCTACAGACATGCAACCTATCAACACTGAATCTTAAATTAATAAAATTAGGAACAGATCTGTAGTTAGTGAAGACACTGAAGCAGTAATCAAAAGAACTTCAGACAAAGGAATATCCAGAACTAGATGATTTTATTGGTGAATCCACTTAACATTTAAGGAAGAATTAAGAACAACCATTTTCAAATATTTCTAAAAAACTGGAGAGGAGGAGACACTCTGAAACTCATTGTCTGTGGCCCTTTATCCTAATAGAAAAATGAAGACATAATAAAACATTATTCTTGAGGACTATTGTTGTAAAAATCGACTGTATGAAATTCAAGGCCATAGTAGTAGGTATATTATGCTATGAACAAATGGGATTTAAAACTAGAATGAAAAGATCACTTAGTATATGAAAATTAATTGATGAATAGTATTACATTAACAAAAGACAGAAACAAATGAGCATCTTACTAAATGCAGAAAAACATTTAATAAAATTAAACACACTTTTATGTTAAATACTTCTAAAAATTGAGGAACAGAAAGAAATTGTGTCAATGTAATGAAAATCACATATTAATGGCCCATAGCTAACGCAGAATTCAAGGGTGAAATATTGAAAAGTTTGCATTAAGACAAAGAATGAGGTAAGGATGATTATTATCATAATTTCTGTTCAATTTAGTCATGAAAGTCCTTGATTAAAATTTAAGTAAGAAAAAATAAATGCAGGCATCTAAAAATTAAATTATCCTTATTTTCAGATAATATGGCTCAACATATAAAGTTATAAAGACTCCAGAAAAATAGGATGGCATAAATAAATTGAGTAAATTTGTAATATGTACAACATATTACATATTGGAATGACATACAATGTTTAAGGATTGAAAAACTACTAATATTAATCACTTGTATTGTCTAAATCAATCTACAGATTCAACATATATCTTAAACTCCCTTCAGCATTCCAATTTGAGTGTTAAAATGTTGCAAAATTAGTATGGAGCCACAAAAGGCCTCTCAAGTAGCCAAAAATAATCTTGAAAAAGAGCAACGGTTGAGATGGCACATTTGTAAAACATATTTTAAAGTTACAGTACTTAGCATGATATACTACTGTGTTAAAGATGTATAGACCAATGGAACAGAATATAGAGCCCAGGCTAACACACATGTACAATCATTTGATCTTCAACGATGCTTCCATGGATACACCATAGTGAGAAGATAGTCACTGAAGAAGGAGAGCTGAAAAACTGGATACCGTGTTCAAACAATGAATTTGAAAACTTATCCACAGAAAATCACTGTAAAATGAGTAAAATCTGAAGCACAAGACCTTTGAAGAATAAAATCTTTGAAGTAAACAATGTGTTTCAGAACACTAGTCTACCACATCACTTCATGACTATTACACACGCAAGAAAAGCAAAAAATAGGCAAGTGGGGCTTAAACTAAAAGCTGAGGCACAATGAAAGAAAGAATAAACAGAAGCCAAAGAATAGAAGAAAATATTCCACATGGCGTATATATGGCATTCCTCAGACTTAATAGCAAGATAATTAAGACTTTTTAAAAATATGCTAAGGACTTGAACAGTGAGAATGAAAACAAATGACATGGATTATTTTTACAAGGTGCTTGGTTTTGAAGAGAAATAGAAAATGAATCGTTAGAACTTTGCTAGGAATATAAAAAGTCTTACAATGTGTAAAAAGTTAAGAGGCTTGAGAGGGTTTCCTGAGGGCAGAGAGGTTGGAGATGGAAAGCTGAAAATGCCGGATGGATCAGCCAAATAGGGATAGGATTAGATACTCCAGAAAAGAAAGAATCTGATTATCAGGGGGATTCATCAACATCAATAGAAGATAGATGAACACCTTTCCCACTAGAGCAGGAAAAAAGATGAAAATAGATGTGGCACAGGTATATGTGTTGGAGAGAGGGCTTGAATTCAAGGGCATTTCTATTCCATGGTCACAGTTTCTTCTCAGAATCATGAAGGAAAAGGAGACCTAAGGCCTACGTGCATATACTTGCCCTGACTTGTTCCACAGCACTTATTGACTATTTCCAAGACCAGCATAAGTGACCAAAATCAAAGGGCATTGTACAGTCCCTCAAAAAACTCGAACCATCAGTCAATCATGAAAATTCATGGCATCCTCAGCAAAGAAAACTCAGATTTGTGCTTCAATATCCAAACTATGATTAACTAAAAAATGAAATTTCCTTGATTAAGTGGTTAGTTTCAAGGAAAAAACTAAATTTATCTGGATCAGATAGCCTAAGACAAGATTGGTACAATTTTCTAAGTTTGTATTCATTTGTAAAAGTGTGATACATTAAGACCTTATTTGTATTTTTATTGGGATTATTAATGCATTGTTTTTTAACCTATAACTTTTTGAAATGGTAAGCAAAGGATTAATATTTTTATTTTTTAAAGAGAATACAAAATAGTAATAAACAAAACATTAGAACTCATATGGAATTTCACTAAACAAAATGATAGGAATTCAACAAGTGTTGTTGCACACAATGAACTACTTTGGAAGAATGAATTCAACTATTTGGTAGAATGGTATCAGGTTCTGAAAAGATTCTACTCTGATACCTTCTCCTCATCATACTTACTCAGGTCCACAAAGCCAGTGTCCACATACATTCTAGTAAACAGAGCTCCTATCAAAAAGGCACCGATCAAGCCAAACATCGCCACTGAATGCAAAATGCCTGTAAATAATGCAAAGTAATCTGATTATCTCCCAAGAATATATAGTTCTTGTTAAATATGTTTTCTGAAGTATCATGACAGTTTCTTCAAACAACTTTTCCAGATAAAATTCTATCCCCCCTTTTTGTTTTGTTTTGTCAGATATGGGTGTTCCGTTTGCTATTAGAGAAGCTGTATTTGGTGGAACCAGGGATTGAACTCAGGCCCTTGCACTTGCCAGGGAAATGCTTATTCCACTGAGCCATCTCCCCGGCCCTCCAGATAAAATTCTTAAGACTAATATTATTTTTTACCCTCGCCCTTAACCCACCTCTAATATTAAAATAACATTATGATTTCCAAGGTAGACATGGGGAAAAATAATCATTCAATCTAATATTTTCTATGTATTACCTAAATAAAAAGGGGATTGTCCTGCTTTAGCAAAGTCATCAATGTAAGAAATTCCCAGTGGTGCGATAGGGGTTTCTCCTATTCCACGAAGCATGTTGCCCATTAGGACATAGATCCACATGGATGATCCAAATTCCTTTTCACAACCTATGTAGACAAATGATAATCACTTTATTTTAAACATTAGCTGCAGCATTCTCATCTGATATTCAGGCACTTTATGTTGTTTTTGCCTTTTGTATTTTTTTGTCAAAAAAGAATTCATATTTACTTTGCACAGTTTAAAAACACCAAAAAACATGAAAAACAATAGATTTTAATATTCATATTAAATATCCCATGCCTGGGATTACAGGTGTACCACCACGCCTGGTTTCAGTGGCTCCCACAGCACAGGACTGGCACAGCATGCAGTAGCAGGGATGGAACTTGGGTCCTTGCGTTTGACAGGCAGGGGCTTAGACCACCTAGCTATCTCTCTAGCCCAATAAAAGAATTTAAGATTCAGTTTGTTCTTTTGTTACTTAAAATATGATTAATGTTGCCATAGAGATTTTGTTTAATAAAAGCATTAAATAGATTACAGGGAATGAATCTTCCCTTTTAGTTACATGTAAGAGGATATAGAATCAAGCATATAAGCATTTGATTTTATTTAAAAGCAAGTAAGAATCATCTGAAGCCTCACTATTGTAAAAGTAATTTCTAATCTTTGTCACATATTCCTCAGAATTTTGGCTTCCAAAAAATATGTGACATTCAATGTGAACCTTACAGGCATCAAATATAAGATCAAACCCTGGTCCCTGTGCTTGCCAAAGCAGGCACTTTTTCTGCTGAGCTATCTGGCCGGCCCCTCAATTCTTATACTTTTAATAGCAAAATATTTCTAATTTTTCACTCTGATAAACTGAAATAGCTTTGTATAATTATAAATAAATATTTGTGAACATTCTTGATTGCATCTTTGACATAAATGCATGGCAGTAGAGGTGACTGAGTTAAATAAGCAGAAACATTTTCATTGTTTCAATGTGTACCAAAAATTAATCTCCAGAAGAAGTTACATATGTATCATGCCACAAAGTGCTAAAAATATGAAGTGTTTTTCCTTCCTTTTCTTTCATTATTTTTTTACTCTCAGTCTTATCCATAAGATAGCAACATCTTCAGTGTTACAGTTTATAATTATAATTTATGATTTGTGTTATAAGTCAAGAAATATTTAATAGTGTAATAATTTACATTTTTTCTATAAAAACCAAGATTTCTTACATATATAGGCCAGTTCTTGCTGCTTCATTTTAAATGCTCATACAATTTGCCAATTTTCTACTGAAATGTTACACTTTCTTATCTACTTTATATATATATGTATATGTATGTATGATTTTATATGTATGTAAAGGTGAATTTTTTTGTTTTTTTCTTTAATTTTTTACTAAGAAGTACCACAATCATTTTCATTGATTTTTTTTTCAAACTTTTAAATTTTAAGAAATTTTCACCACTATTAATTCTTACCTTTTCCTGTTATTTCAGGTGATAGTTTAGTGAGTGTACCAGTCTGATTAATTGAACAAGTTGGTATCAGATTCTCTGTTGTGTTAACATTGTGTTCTATAGAATATCTGTAACTGTAAGAATATCATTAAGTTTAAATCTTTCCTTGTTTAGAGAATATTTTCATTTTTTTCCCCCAGAAACACAGAAGACTTTGTTGCCTTTATGTGTATCTCTTTTTTTCAAATTCTCAGACTCCTCTATAGCAGTTAGCCCTTGCATTTTAGGACAGACGACAGATGAATGTAAAGCGGACAATTCAACAAAGACACCCTGATGGTGGATTATTGCCTTCTTGTTACCACCTGACCGCTGTGAAATAGCATATTTCCCACTTTCAAATATTCTGGCTTCACTACTTCATTTCTTAAGCTACTAACTCTATTTGTTTCTTCTGAATTATATCCAAAGATGGTCAAAATCTAAGCTTTGATACAAATTATAATCAAATTTAATAAACTTTAGTAGTATGTACCAAACAGATCTATCCTGCATGCCAGTTCATTTACTTTTTTTTTTTTTTAAATCAACAACCTGATTTTGTTTTAGGACACACACACACACACATACACAATAATGTCTAACTCTTCAAAACCTAGGTAAAGAAATTATAATCCATGTCAATTTTAAGAAGGAGAATTTAATAGCCAGACAGATAGCTAAGCAGATTAAAGTGACTGCTTAGACAGACATAGGGACTGGGGTTTGATTCTCAGTGTGCTGTGCTGACCCCACCCCCAGGGCATGCTGAGATGGCATGGTGGCCCGCGCCTGTAATCCCAATGTGTGGGAGGCTGAAAACAGGAGGAACACTACGAGTCTGATCTGTGTAGTGAGACCCTATAGACCTGTACTAACTACATTTAAAAAATAA
The DNA here is from genome assembly GCA_002564305.1 of Octomys mimax. Taxonomy (NCBI): domain Eukaryota; kingdom Metazoa; phylum Chordata; class Mammalia; order Rodentia; family Octodontidae; genus Octomys; species Octomys mimax. Next base: position 10,964 of record NDGM011255498.1, on the reverse strand, counting down.
AGGAGAATTTAATTAATAAGATAAACAGAAATGGATTTAGAATGGGGTCAAATGCTGAGTTTCAAAAATATTGATGTTCCCAGCAGCTTCAGTGGCAGTCTACCATTTAGGTAGGCATTAGATTCCACTTTATAAAACTTGCAAAAAAAAGACATAGGTGTTTAAGAAATTTTATACTAGGATCAATATATATGACAATCTACTATGAAAGTATATATATATATATATATATATATACATAAAGTCTTGAGTTGTCACAAAGAAAGAAGGGTGATTAGTTTTGATTGAAGGTAGGAAGAAGGATAGACTTCAGATTACCCAATGAGAATGACCTGTGAGATAAATATTAGTGATAGATGGGATTTCCTCATCCTCTGTGGAGTGAGGAGAGACGCATTTAAGAATGCCAACCCGGTATATTCAGAAGCATGAAACTGGATCATCTAAAGCCTGTGAATGTGGTTCTCAGTTATGGGGAACATTGGGAGATGAAGCGAGTAAGATAATTATGAGCCAAATTAATGAGGAACATGCATGTGCAAGTGAATTTAGACATTAACCCATAAAGCAAAGTGGCCTTTCAATAGGGTTCATAGTAATAGTAGTAATAAATAGTAGTAATAAATGCATTTCCGTCCCAACCACAATACACACACACACACACACACACACACACACACAAATGTATGTATCATCAAAAGGAAAGTTTCACAGAGCAGCATTTTTCCTACTTGCATTGTACGTAATTTTCTTGTATCATTTGAAAAAAATTGTGGACTCAGTCATCTGAATTGTTTTGTTAGCCCATTAGTGAATTGTCTAGGATCTGAAGGTTGAAAATTGCTTTAGGAAATTGGGAGTGTTAAACATAAATAAAATAATTCTATTTCCATTTTAAGTATATGCTTCAAAGCTAGAATAGGATGCATATATTTATGAATTAGAATAGAATGAAACTGGAGGATAAATGTTCAGACCACAGATGACTGAAGTCTCAATCAAAATGAGGATAATAGCAATGGCCTACTTTGTCAGCTAGGATGCAGGAGAAGCAGGATTTGGGCGATTGTCAGTTTTCTGTTTTGTTTCAGTTTCTATGGGGTGAAAGGGACCATTGCTTCAAAAACGAGTATGAAAAATCTGAACTGGTTTCCAAAAAATGAAGAATTCAATTATGAGAATATGTGTGCAAAATGTTTGTGGGATGTTTTGTTGGAGATATACACAAATGGAAAAGTACAGATCTTGAATGGTAGAACATAACACTGTACATTGCTGGCAGCATATGACACACACTCAACAAAAATCATGAAAGAGGGGGCAAAAGATTAATGGGAGATCTTAGGAGACAGGGACATTTTGATACCAGCAGCAAAACAAAGAGATGGGCATTCTGAAGAGAATCCAAGGATGGGAGTAAATCAAGACAGTGTATTATACTAGAAATTGGAAGAAGTATTGTAAAGAAGAAAATCTTCATAGGGGTCAAATGTTGAAAAAAAACAGGATTAATATGATAGCAAAAGATTAGAGTGTTGAATTTGGCAGCAAGGACTTCTTTTTTTCTGGAAAACGAGATCGCTGATTCTCAGTAGTTGTTGTTCTTCCAACAGTGACTAAAGTTGAGAATTGAAGGTGGGAACATGACAGATGAAAATATCTTTCCTATTTATATTTATATAATTGTTTATTAGTACATTTTTGTTATATTTTGGGTGTGTTGGTCCCCCAAAGCCTCATGCAATCATGGGGCAGACTTTTGGATGTGATTCCTGCTGGAATTATTGGTATGAATACGATTCTCAGCCTGGGGCTGACATCATACATGCAATTTAAGAGAAGCAGACTTCCTCTCTGTTGCCAATTTTGCTGTTACTCCTCCCTCTTGCTCTCTGTTCTTTGCTGCTGCCATGAAAGGTGGCTCTTCGTCATGTTCTGCTCTGCCTTGGAGTCAGCTTTGTGTGTACTGAAACTTCCAGTAACGTGAGCTAAATAAACCTTTCCTTCCTTCATTGTGAGTGTCAGGTACTCATCCCAGCAAAGGAAGAAGAATAACTGAGACAATTTAAGATATGCATGATGATCTTATTCATCATAGAAAAATTGTACCTGTACATGATATAGTTTGATCTCTTTATAAGTGAATTTTTTTTAAGATTAAAAAGAAAACAAAGCTTTGTAAATACAGAAGGGAAGATGGGTTGAAGGGAGGAGAGGGGATTGGAAAAAATGTCTTTCTGTGGTGTAAAATATAACGAATTTCTGAGACTAATGAGATTGGCCCAGGGGCCTGGGAATGGCTCAGTGGAATAAGTGCTTCCCTGGCAAGCACAAGGGCCTGAGTTCAATCCCTGGTTCCACCAAAAAAAAAAAAAAAAAAAAAAAAAAAGGAGATTGGCCCAACATGACACATTAGAAGTATCTCTCCAGCTTGATCTTATGTGTATACTTGGCTGCTGTTTGTGTTCTTTATTTTGCACATCCTATTGCCTGAGTGAACACTGACCCACTGTGAGCCTTGAGACCAAGGCTATGCACAGCAGAACAACATGATGAAATGAAACTGCATTGAGCCATCCTTGAATTCCTGTTCACATCCACTTTTATGTGAAAAATAATCTTCAGTCTTAGGAGGCATTGCTATTTGAGTTTCCTCTCATGAGCACACAACTCTCATCACAATGACACAATGATCTTAGGAAGAGCTGCGTCAGGGCAATGGAGGTTGGAAAATCTGCACGACATTGGGTCAGGTGGTAGAGTCGCACTGAATATAACTTAAATTTTAATGCAAAAACAGAAGCCATATTTGGTAGGTGAAAAGTCAAAATGAACTCATTTATTTCTTATGAAACAATGCAATTTATTTATTATCGTGCATATCCAAATGTGTAAATGCCATGGCGAATATAGTAGTAAGTTAATTATTACACACAAAATGTACCCCTTACTATACACAGTGATTAATTTCAAAATGTGGAATCATGTATTCAGGAAAGAAAACTATAGCTATTGTATTACTAGTTTGCAAGATAATAGCCACTAACAGCACAGAGCTGTTTAACACTTACTATCCCATGAAGAAATGAGGCAAAGCAGTCAGAATACTTCCAGCTCCCATAATGGTACAACCTATGCCAATGATTTTTGGCCTGTGTAGTTTGGATCCAAAATAACTTACAAACACAATCACGAGCAAATTTCCTAGAAAGGGAATAAAGTTACATCATCATGATCCATTCCAGCAAATATCAATTGTGTCTGCTTTTGCTTCAAATAAAATTGAGAACGCAAAATGAATGAGGATAGAGCATAAGATATAACACCTTTCCTTGAAACCTAGACAACCTAGTGGAGGTAGTGAAAAACTAGAATAATACAGGGATTAAAGTATCCTAGTAGTTGGGAAGCTGATGCAGAAAAATCACCAAGGGTCTGAGGTCAGTTTGGGCTACAAAGCGAGTTCAAGGACAACCTGAATTACAAAGTAAGACTTGGTCTCATTAAAAGAAAAAGTTGTGTGCTTTGAGGAACATGAATAGTTTTCCTTTTTCAAATAGCATAAAATACCACATAAGCTTTGGGAACTTTGTTTTTGTTTTAGAGTAGTAGACACTAATGAAAACTCTTGAATCATTTGGTCATATTAGTAAAGTGAAATTTTAGTAAAGAATTTAGAGTTGACCAGATGGCATTAAGATGAGAAAAAGAGGGAGAAGAATCTCCTTGCCCCCAAGGAGAGTTATTCATAAATGCATGTAGTCATTTGTTTCTAGTATTCTTTAAATTTCTATTACAAGGGCCGGCCAAATAGCTCAGCGGACGGAAGTGCTTGCAAGCAGGCACAAGGGCCTGGGGTTCTAACTTTATCTTAGAAATGTATAAAAGGAAAGAGATAAATAATATAATAAAAATAAACAAAATAAATTTCCTAACTAAACAAAGTCTTAAGCAATTAGGTGAAAAATTCTTCCATTTGTAGTGGAAACACTGTACAAAGAAGGTTACCAATGTATGGTGGTAAAATTTTAACAATAGAGAAGAGGTACCTATTGTGGCAGGGAATTCCTGGTAATGATTTCTCACTTACAATATTGAATGTTATGAAGCAGTCATGAATGTCTTAAATGTTTTAATAATAAATTATTTAAATTATTAACTCTGTGTAATATTTTAATGACACAGAGAAATAAACACATTCCCAATAGGCAGGAGATCAGAAAATATGCCATTCATTCCATTCTTTCTGGAAATAATTGCTACAGAAAACAGAAAAATAGAGTTGAAGTTACAAGAAATCAAGATTCAGAGGTAAGCAAAGGAACGCTAATAAGTTCAAATAATTAGTAAGCTAATTTGAAAACTCTATACACTTTCTTTAATCTTGGCAAATGGAAGAATGAAATATATGTTGGGAGAGTGTAATATTTTATGAATTCTGAAAATTCAGAATTAATAAGAAAAAATATAGATATTTCTTCCTTACACAATTCCTTTTAAAATAGTTAAGTATGTTTTATATAGTGAGAGATGGTAAATTTAAAGAAAATATTTGAAATCTATATGACAAACCTAATTTGGAGACTTCTCCAAATAATTAGAAAGAAACACGAAGAAGAAAAAATTAGTAGAGATAAGGAGTTACTGTGATGATCCATCTTGATTGACAGCTTGCTTGCTTTGAGAAATGTCCAGGAAATTAGTAAAGCACATTTCCGGGTTATCAGATGACTGGCATGTAGGACAGCGAACCAGAAGGGGAGATTGAAGCTGAATATAGGCAACACTATCCAATAGTGTGGGTATGAGGGAGGCAACAAAGGAACAGGGACTCTGGTTCCTTGCTCCCAGGAGGCGAGCAGGTTTCTGCCCCATACACTTCTGCCATGATATCTCTGCCTTATTGTAGGACTAAAAGCTAAGGAGTTGGCTTACCATAAACTGAAATCTCAGAAACCACCAATGAAAATAAATCTTTTCTCAATGAGCTAACTTGCACAGGTGTTTGGTCATAATGACAAAAGCTAACTAATGCTGTATAAACTCATAATTTTTTAAAGTTTAATGACTATGTAACCCTTCACCATTGTGGGAGAAAACATTAAAATTAAACTGAAGACAGTAAAACAACGTCTTCAATGTTGTAGGGGGGGGGGAATGAATCAGTTGCCAGTAGTATACATGTAACACATTGCTCCAAAACCATTCCATCCTCCCTGAATCATAGAGTCGTGCTTGTCTCACAGCTTGTCTTCACACATGGAAATCTTGTGGGAGACAAAGCAAAGCTTCACAATGTGTCAGTGTTAAAGCCATGAGTCTCGGGAAGATCAAATTTTTAAATATCCTAACTGCTAGGTAAGTGCTAACTGCTGACATTTTGAGCCAGGTAATTCTTCACTGTTAGGGTCTTTCTCATACAATGAAGGAAGTTTAAAAATAGTCCTGTTTTCTACTTGAGGTACTAGTAGCCCACTTTCCAATCATGACAAATAAATCTGTCTCCATATATTGCCAAATGGACTGGGGGACAGATGTACCCAGCTGAGAACTAGAGACACAGAACACATGAACAGGATTACTTCCACACCTATGATCATTAAATTAAATAAATAAAAGTTACCTATCTCAAAGCCTCCATCAATGAAACCAGAAACAGAAGAAGACAGGTCAAACCTCCTTTCAATATGAGTAATGGCAGTTTTCATACTGATCCCAGATATCAGCTTACAAATAAAGCTGAATGACAGAGCTGCCAAGAACACCTAAAAAAAAAAAAAAACACAAACAAAAAAAGCAAAAGGAAAAGGGATGAAAAAAAATCAAAGAACTCTATAGTATTTATAGGTATATAAAATTAAAACAAATTTTCCAAAATGTTATTTTATCATGAAAAGCATATCTATCATTCTCCTATAGCAATTGATACTACTTAGCCATTTTAATATATCTTCATTGTACAGAAAAAGCATTTCCTAACTTCGTTACATCAGATTATTTGAGCAGTACATTTAAACTTTTACTTTAAACTAATGTCACTAATTGATTTATAAAGGCTGTACAACACTCTCCATGGGACAGGGTGGCAAGTCTATTTTCGGTTGCATAGCCCAGACCAATGGAGGGTAGTGGCAGGACATTCTCAAAAGCAGCATTTCCAGAAATCGGGCTGAAAGAGAGAAAAACATGCTGACTATAAAAGTTCTAACAGTTGAAATCAAGGAGGTAGGCATTTCAGAAATCATCAGGAAATCTTATGAAAGGAGATACAGAATAATCTGATTCTTATCCTAATAGATGCTTTTAAGAAGTTCAGGAAAAAGGTTTTATATCTTCTATGGCTTTATTCTTTAAAAAAAATGTTAGCTTGAGCCCAAACAGGTACTTGTGGAGTCAAAGTTCTCAGAAATTGATTCTATAATCAATAAAAGAGTAACTGACATAAACTCAACTAGCACGGTAGGATCTCTCCAATGAGCTAAAATTTTAAGAGTATGAAATGGGTTAGTTACATTGATGATATATTTTCTTATGCTGTTGTTGTAACGCCTTCTAACCTTGTTCTTAAGGAGAGAGTAAAATTCAGAGAAACAATGTCAGGACTCTCTCAGAGCTTAACAAAATGCTGAAGAGAAGAAAGCTCACATCTTGCATGATAAGCCTTAGACACCAGTAGCATAAAGACAGAGAACTTTTAATTTGGAGTTTTCAAAACAAACGCACAAATGTGCATAAATCATCTCAGAGATTTTAAGCACTGCTGGCAGAAAGAGAAGACTGACATTGAACTGAGAGGTAAAGTCTGTGTTTACCTGCTATCGTGGCAGGTCAGCTATCTATTGTGATGAAAGTTCTGGCCTTGAAGCCAGAGGACTTCTCCAGGTTTCCACTTGCTCACAGGTACAGTGTTGGTGAACTTATCTGCACCTCAATCGATTCTCTCAGCAAATATTTTGTTGAACAGCAGCAAAAATGGCACTTACTGTGCTTAGTGATGGAGTTGAAATGGACATGGAAGGACACAGAGAGTCAAGGTAGAGACACAATAAATGCTGTAAAAGAATTTGTGCTTATGGGGGCAACAAACAAGATAGACAGTGATACTGTCACTGGTACAGATCCAACATTTGCTCATACAAGTTTATTATGTTAAGAAATATAGAGGAAAAAATGATTAACTTCCCATACATTAAAGTATTAATAAATGCGGTATCTGAGGAGGTAATAGGAGTTTGTAAACTAAAGGTTGAATAATACATTTAAGATGAGAAGTATGTAAAAAGCCACTTTTTGGTGGTGCAGAGAACTAGTACTTTATAAAACAGAAGGAATATCTACCCATATACAACAGAAAGATAGAAACATGAATAATTGAAAATATCCCAAATACTGGAGGTTAATCTATATTGCTAAAATGTGATGTAAGGACATTAAATTTTAAGGTTTAATTCTGATAGACATGATATAGACAGATAGATAGATAGATAGATAGATCTTCAAAAATTTATTGAAAAGCTGAATTCAGAATATTTTTAATTGATGAATACAGTTAGAAAGAGAAAACAAAGTTTTCAGATACACTTGAGAAGAATTTCCAGGGCAAAATCAGATTTTGTTATAATAATGCAAAATAAAGATTTCAGTTTTGTTCTCAGATTTTTAGTATGGATCACTGGGTATAGGAATACTAAAAATTTTGGATGATAAATTCCAGCAAAAGAAAAGTTTGGACCTTAAACACAGTGTAATCTTGTTTAAAGCCATATTTAAGATGCCCATAAAAAGCCAGCGGACACAACGAAGGCAGATCTGGAGCTCAAGAGAACTGTTTGCTAGGGAATAATTCTGAGATTGATTACTTTCCGAACTGTAAAGTGCCTCACTGGGCACCGGTGGTAACCGCCGAGACTCGCGAGTTTGGGGAAGCCTTGGGTAGAGGAGTGTTTGGCACAGGATGGAGTGACAGGTGGCTTCCGGGTCACCAGTGTTATTCACCTCATCAATGGTCTTCCCCTCCTCTCCTCCTGAGCACTTCATTCTCATCCTGAGAATGAGGGGCTCTCCTTCAGACCTTGCTAAGAGCCCATTACAAGAAATAGTAATGATGATAACAAGGGAAATTTGAATTCCAGAGAAAAGAGCAGGATGGCTGCTGTCTCAGCACATACTTGCCAAGACATTAGTGGAAGTAAGAGAACTGTAAGAAAGATAATAGGAAAAGTCACACGCTTAAGACAGTTTGAGGAGAATTCCTTAAATTGAAAAAGGAATCTAAGGCTGGTGAGATAGCTCATCTGACTAAGCACCTGCTTAGGGAAGCACAGGGAGGGCGGTTCAATCCCCGGCACCACATGCTGTGCCAGCCCAGCCCCCAGAGCACGCTGAGCCTGACACTCCTGAGTCGGAGCGCGGTGGCACACTCTTGTAATCCCAGCGCTGGGGAGGCTGAAAACAGGAGGATCACTAGGAGTACGAGCCGGATAGTGAGACCCTGAAACAACCAAATACATTTTTAAAAACGGGAATCTGTTGCTACCTGAAGATAGTGCATGAAATTCATAAGACGAAGTGCTTAAAATGCTCGCTGAAGGTTCTTACTGTTCTTCCTTAAAAGAACATAACAACACAGAAGGAAAGTAGTCATATTATTGAAAATTTAAAATTCTAGGTTTAAAATCAGGCAGTAAAGAAAGTTAAGGGAGGATGTCATCAAAAGATATGACATATGTCTTAGTCTAGAGGAGGTGCTATCAGAAAATATAACCAGGGAGTTTAGAATAAAACATACCACCTTATCCTTCAGAGAGCTGAGAAGTCCAAGGTTAGAGCTCCAGCTAATTTGGTATCTGGTTGTCTTTTCATTGTCTCATGTGGCCCTGAGGGCTAGAGTTTCCCCTCAGTGTTTTATTACAACGGTTAAAATCATCTGCATAGGTAGGGGCTGGGGAGATGGCTCAGTGGAATAAGCGCTTCCTTGGTAAGTGCAAGGGCCTGAGTTCAATCCCC
>NDGM011255494.1:0-10610 GCA_002564305.1 Octomys mimax | reverse complement strand
AAAAAAATTTAGAAAGATGAAAAAGAAAACCCACAATTTTTAAGACCCAGCCCAAAAATAGGCATCTGAAATGAATGTACTTCTCAGATGAAGAAGTACAAATGGCAAATATATGAAAAAATGTTCAACATCACTGGTAAAATTTGTAGCTTTCATAAACAGACTTTGTATGAAAGTTAAGAATCTTAAGCATTTGTGTCTCCCTGAGGTTTGCAGGCACATTGTGTTTTTATAAGAAAAAAATACAGAGAGAAAAGCAATGGTGTTGTCATGAGAAAAACTGTACTTGGATTATTTATGGAAGATGATATTTGTAGCACCTATTCCATCTTATCAATGTCTCTCTTTCATTTTTATCTTCAGGAAATTGTCCATGTTCTCATAAATCAAATTGAAGAATAATGAAAACATTTTTACCCTTTTACAGTATGAGAAACATAGGAGGAAAAAAAAGTAATGACTTTCCCAGAAATATAAATCATTTGAAGAATGAAGATATGACTTGATTGTTCTAAACCAAAATTAATTTTTCCTGATTTGACAGTTTACCAGTTTTGTGACCTTGGGCACATAAATCAACTATTCTATGTCTCATCATTTCTCTTAATTTATTGATATAGTGACATTTATATCATAGCATTGTAGAGAAAGTGGACACAACAGTTGTTAGTCAGCAGAAATGGAATGGGTAGTGAATAATTAAGATGAGATTGTCTATATAATTCCTATGTTCATGCTTGGTGCACCATATATATTAAGTGTTATTTTCCATTCAATTTAAGGATTGGTCTGAGCTACCTGATATTCAGTCCATCCCAGATTCAGAGATGTATTTGCAGACTTTTGAAAATCATGTAATCACCTGAATGATCCTACCTTGTAACTAACAGGGTGATCCCTTATCTCTACCCATAGGTGAGGAGGACAGCATGGTCTCAGAAGCATGTTGTTCCTGTTTTCTACCTATTGTACTCTTTTTCTGAAGAGTTCCACCTTATTTTCTTCTGCAGATCCATTGAAATTCTTCTGGCCTGCCTCAGTTATTACAATAAAACAGAACAAACGTATTATATCATGAGGAAGCCTGGCTTTTGAGAATTTTCACATTTTATTCTGTTTATTCGTGCCTTTTCCTTTTCTTCCTTCTTGTAGGTCGATTCGTTTCTCATTGCCAAGACTGCATTGCTCTGAAAATAGCACCTCTCATCATAGGCTTCATTTTTCTTAGACTCTTTACTCAGCTTGTCATCTAGTACTTATCCTATGGTCCTTTCCTTGGGTCCTTTTAGTTTGCAATAGTTTTTCTATTCATAGTAATGCTCTTTCTTTCTTTCTTTCTTTCTTTCTTTCTTTCTTTCTTTCTTTCATTTTTTCTTTCTTTTTAACTCTAGAGATCTTTATTTTATTTTTATTTTTTTTTTTATGGAACCAGAGATTGAACTCAGGCCCTTGCACTTGCTAGGGAAGCGCTTGTTCCACTGAGCCATATCCCCGGCCCTAATTAACTTTTTTTTTTTTTTTTTTTTTTTTGCGGAATGGGGGATTGAACTCAGGCCCTAGTGCTTGTCAGGGAAGCGCTTATTCTACTGAGCCATCTCCCTGCCCCTCTTTTTAACTCTAGCATGAGCATACTTTGCAGTGATGTCTTTAATTCTGGCCTGATGTTTATCATCATACACACTGATTTGCTAAAATTGTTGCCTAGTTCCTATCTAATTTGTAAAGCCTAAATATTTCATTAGTCTTTCCAGTATGTTTTGTTATTGCACCATTTTTGTGCTTAAAGTCATGTTGAGAATGCTATTTTATGTTTGAATGACACTCAATACTTGCAAATTGGCTCACTGTCATCAATAAATTTCCATTTATGAACTATTACATACACATATATACATATACTTATATGTATTGTTAGGAAGACCTTAGTTTTGAAGTTGCCCACTTGGAGAATTGTTATTAGGAATTTCATCATACCCATGTCTTTAGGTGGCCTGGAAAGTACAATTGTATGTAAGAAACTCTTTGAGATAGTAAAATGGTTTGTACTACATGAAAACATTTATCAAAACTTTAAATTGCTTTTCAGAAAAAAAACCACACACACACACAACTGTTTTTCAGGATTATTAGAAAATTTGAATATGAGGAAATGTCCAGAAAGTCTTGGTCAAGAAAATCCCCAAATCTCTCCACAATCTAGTGATTTGGATTGGGGTATCCATTGTGCTCAAAGAGCCGTGACAAACCATAGTGTTTATCTCATCCCATTTCCTATTCTGCATCTCTTGAACAACAGCATTGGAGATCTACTTTGTTCTTATTCTATACTGGTAGCTTAGTTTATCTCTCTACTGAATATTAAAGAAAGCTATACCCTATCCTCAAAGCTCATTAAATGCCTTTGTAACATTTGACCTTGATTTGAAAGGAGTCTATTTTTCTTTGGTTGTCAATGCTGCCTTCAGTGGCTTAGTTTATTAGGAGACATACATTTAAAATAACATTTAGTGACCTTTAAAAAAATGGGACACAAGCCAATGCTTTCCTAATGGAAAGCCCTTGTGGGCTCTGTGGTTTTATGTAAGTGATGTAAGCTTAGCTAATATAGAACTAGTGAGTTCCAAAACTTGCCTAAACGCTTTCCCTGTCACTGCTTTTATGAGAATGAGATCATGTTTTCTGGTTTCTTATTTTGGGGTGAGTAAAGAAAAGAGTGTTGAATTATAGGTTATTGCTTCTTTTACTACTCTAATTCTAAAATTTCATGAGATAGATTTTTTAAAAAATGAAAACGAGAGAGAATATTCATAAAATATTACTCGGGATGCAATGGTGAGTTTGTTGAAAATTTGGTTTAAAAACTGAGTTCCCAATTAAGTAGAGGAGTATAACTTTTTCTGTGCTTACCTAAATTAAATACTCTGGGTTCTGATTTTCAGTTTGTATATGTGATCTTATTGAAATTAGGCTAGTGCTGGATGCCTATAAAATTCAAATGTTACGAAATTACCTTTTTCCACATGTTATCGTGGTCAGTGAACAATGTTTAGCTATCCCTAGTTAAATACTTGAAAACTTTAGTTTCCTAGCCAAGTAGTTAATACTCTGATTTAGGAGAAAAAGGAATACCTTATTTATTTCCAAAATGGTGGCTCCACATCCCTTATTGAAGGTCAGGGTTTTCTCTTCATAAAATCAGAGACTATCGGAGCTTCTGTCTTTCTACCTTTTTACAAAAGTGGAGTTCAAATCAAGAGTAGGATCAGATTTTTCAGAAAGTAATGAGAAATACCTTAAAGAGACACTTCATGGACTGTGGATGTAGCTCAGGAGTACCACCCTTGCCTAGCATGTATGAGACCTTGCACTGGATCCACAACACTGCAATCAATAAAGCAGTCACTCATCAATCACTCAGTCAGAGAAGCTTGAATAGAATACAGTAATGTGGCTCTCGTGCAGCTTGTTTAAGCATTGATGTTCATTTAGATGGTCATTCTTTCTCCCCCTGAAGTCTCCCTCAATTTCTAAATGAAGTCAGAAATTTTTGTCTCCTTTTACTGACATAGACCACATACCTAGAACATTGTCTGGCATAGAGAATGCAGACAGTAAATACTTATAGATGGGAAGGCTGGATGGATGGAAGAATGAATGGGTGGATATGGATTTTACGTAACAAACATGGATATTTTGCTCTGTTTGAAAAAATTAATTTGTGATGATTGGTAATACAAAAACTGTTTTAAAGCAATGGTTTTCAACTAGGGAAGATTTTATACTCTAGGGATATTAGGCAAGTCTACAGAAATATTTAGATGCCAAAACTGAGGAGAAATACAATTGCTATTCAGGATATGCAGGCCACTGCTGATATAAATGATTGGTTGCATGTAAGACAGTGCCCATAAGAAAGTGTCATCTGGCCCAAAATGTCCTTGTTGAGATTAAGAAACCATGGTTTAAGTGGTTCATTGTCTATTCCCTTTTGTTTTGTAGGCCTTAATCCTTGTAAAATATATACTTATCCACCAGATTTTTAGAGTGCAGAATAATCAACAATTGTTAAAATTTTAGTGCCTCATGGGATGGTTAAGCTTAATTGTCAGGATGATCAGCTTGGGAGCTTCATAGGGGATTAGAAAAGCACACTTCCGGCACCTGCATGGATCATGTGTGACTTTCGTGTCTATGCCTGGTGCCTGTGCTTTCCCTCTCTGGCACCATTCCTCTGCTCTGCTCTGTGTCTGTCATGTTGTTGCTAAGCAGGTTGGTCTTCCATGCCAGTCCACCGTGCGGCTCCTGCCTATGAGCTAGCTGCCAATGGACTGAGTCCTCTGGAACCTGGGGGAAACTTAACCTCCCTCCTTCAAGTTCTGGCATCAGGGGTTTTGCCCAGCAATGGGAAAACTAACTAATGTGCCTAACTCCATGGTCATAGACTACATCCTAGAGCATTACTAATAACATTTATGGCTCTAAAGTTTAGTTCTTTTGCTAGTAATAAATCCATATTAGCTCTATTTTGGTTCTTGTTTGAAAGATATACCTATTTTCATACCATTCAACCTTTCTATAGCTTTGTATTTTAGATATATGCCTTAAGAAGCATATAGCTCATTATTTTAAAAAATCCGATAATCTTAGTCTTTATGTTACAGCACTTCAGTTCATATTAACTGAATGCAATTAATGATGTATTTTATGTGAAGCCAATATTTTAGTATGTTTTTAAATTTATTCTACTTGTTCTATGTTCCCTTTGTTCTTTTCTTCCTTCTGAAATTATTGGGAATTTTTTGATTTAATTTTTAAGTCTTAGTAAAAAACTTTTGTACAATTTTGCTATTTTTAACTGACCACCCTAAGAATTAAAAACATTCTTCATTGCTTTGTGAGATTATTAATTTATGTTTATACTCTTCCTAGACAAGAATTTAAATCTATTTAACCAATCCCCTTCTGAAATATTTTAATTTTGTATTATAATTCTTTTTTACTTTAAAAATTCTTATTTTCCACAGATGGCATCAATTTAGAGTTATTATCACATTTACCAATTTTTTGTTACTCATTTTTCCTGTACCTCTGTTTTTCATGGGATGCTATATTTGCCTCTAGCTAAAAAACACATTTAGTCTTTTCTTTGCATTGAGTCTACTCTTGGTTCATTGTTGCAGTTTTGATTTGATTTAAACTCTAAATGTATTTGAGAAGAATAATTTTTACTTGGTGTAGATTTCTAAACTAATAGTTTGGTACCACATACAAAACTTCATCTTACTGTTACTCTTTCCCTTTCTTAAAGCTTTTCCTCATTGTCTATTTTATTATGCATCTCAACCATGAATGTCTGTAGAGATAATTTTATTTTTCCTGCCTGGAATTTATATGGTTAGCAAAAATATAGAATCAATATTTCTCAGTGTGTGTGTGTGTGTGTGTGTGTGTGTGTGTGTCTGTCTGTCTGTCTGTCTGTCTGTCTGTGTATGTCTTTGTGTGTAAGTACTACAGATGGAGCCCCAGGCCTCAAGCATGTTAAACATGTCTAGTGCTCATTGCCATTCCCAGCCAAATATTGTCATTAATTTTTCAACATTGTTTTTTCTTTTCTGTCTTTTTTTGAAACTCTAATTTCCTGAATTTTTTTTCCTTTGGTGATGGTACCAGGAATCAAGCTTAGTACCTTGTGCTTTCCAGGCACACACTTGTTCCACTGAGCTCTCTCCCCGGCCTTTCCTGAGCATTAAACCTTCTCTGTCCTTTTAGCTCCATTCCTCTCCTCCCTGTTTCCATCCTTTTGTCCCTCTGAGCTGCACTTGGGATATGTCCTCCTGATACAGTTTACAGTGTAGCAATTTACTTTTCAGTTGTGTTTATATATTTTTAAATGCATATTTAAATACCATAGTTTATTTAATGTATAATTTCTGCCTGCTTCTTTTTCAAATTAACTGTTACTTTTTGTATCTTCCAGTTATCTCCTGAAAATTTCAAACTTGGCAAATATTCTCTTCTCACAGTAACTTAGTGTCTGGAACATTGCTTGACAAATGATAGGCATGCAATACATATTTGTTCACTGGATGAATGAATAGCTGATAATGGCCATTGCCTGATATTGTCAGATTTTCCTTGTTTTTTTTTTTTTTTTTTTTAATCTTATACTTACAAGCCTCCAACACTGAGACTGTCAGGAGTCTTCTCAGACCTTGACGTGAGAACTCACTTCCATTTTTACCCTACTCCCAGCTCCTCCTGTTTGGTGCGTGACGCTTTCCCACTCTACTTGTCCATCAGCAGACACTCTTCTTCAGTCTTCCAAGATCACTCGCTCTAAGGCAAATCTCTTTTTAGTTGCTATGTTATATTAATATCATACTTAATTTATTTAAAACTTTTATATTATAATTAAAATGATGTAAGACCTTTAATATTCTTGTAGCTTTGTCTGCTAAGCTATTAAAGAAAAAATTTAAAAATTACAGTTTTAGGGTTATCTTTTTTTATATGTTTTGATCTCAGTTTTATTGGCCATAGTTCATATACCTTATATTATGAACTACATAGGTTTCTTTGAAGATAACTAGAATATATCATAAAATGCAAACCAAGCCAAAAATAAAAGCCCAGCTCCTGAGATAGTATCTCAGGAAACTTCTAAATCTCCCTTTATTAAATTTCAGAATATTCCAGAATATTTTATTTGTTGTTAGCAGTAAGAGCGGGAGGCAAGGAGATAAATTTTTCAATATTCCAAGGATTTTTTTTAATATAGTTCAAGGATTTTTATGAGATCAAGATTAAAGAAATTTGTAGAGCACTGTCTTCTATTTTATACATATTAGCTTTCTCTGGCTTTTTCTCCAAAAAAAATCACTATAAGTTGTTGAAGATTTATGTTGTTAAAATAAGTTCAGTAATTAGAAATATGAAGACTGAATGTTCTAGAGCAAAATGGGAGGGGGGGATCACTTCTTTGTCAAGAAGACTACTCCTAAGTAGCAGGAAACTAGGCCCAGAAAAGAAGTCTTTCTTTTTTAAGGACCAGAGCAGCTTTCCTTAAGGAAATTTTGGCAAGAAAGTTTTATAAACTAGAAGTCTGATGATTAAAGGCAGAGCCATGAAAGAGAGTTAAAACTGTTGTAGAAGGGTTCACTCATACCAGCTTTCATCTGTAGCTCACAGATGGTTGTTGGAAGCAGTAATATTCCTAGAGTGGATGTATAAAGGTTATCATATAAAATCAATAATGACTTACGTTTTTGAAAATTATGTGATTAGTTTTGTGCTAAGAATTTTAGAAATGCCATCTTCTCTAATCCTCAATATAGCTGCATTCTTATTCCAAATTTACAGATGAGAAATCTTTGAGAACAGATTAAAGTACTTTGCCCAACATTCTATTAGAAGAGTTGAAATTTAACATTGGCTAGGCTGCTTCAAAGCTAAATACTCTTCACTAGTGATTTATTTAAATACCCACTTATCATATATTTGTATAAGTCAATATTTAAATTTATAAAATGTCTGATTAAAATTATTGTTTCTCACTACATGTCAGGATTTTTTGTTTTGTTTTTATTCAGTTGAAGAGGCATGTGGCTGAGTTGAGTTAGCCAGGAACAGGAATAATTTATGAACTCTCCTTCCCCTGTTACATACTTCCTTAACTACTGCTATAAGTCTTAGTTTACTTAAAAAACAAATCAAGATTCATAGGAGTGTGTTTCTTAGGACTGTTTAAATCACAAGCTTATGTCAAATGAGTTGAAATTAGCAGGTGACTATGAAAGGCCTTGGTCAATGGTCATTTTGTACCTATATGAATAATCTATAATCTCTTTACAAAACGTACATTTAACCTAACTCTTGAGAGAAAGAAAGAATACTTGTAGTAATGTAGTAGTTTTAGGTACCATATTTTTTGGGGTCTGTCATAAGGACAGGATAAAAAAGAAATGTGTGGCTTCCTAGGAGGATACACAATAGAAAGGGCAGGCCAGACTCCAGGAAATGACCCTACATGGAAGACTGTGGGTCAGACATTGTTTGGACCAAACAAACCTAGTCTGAATCCTGGCTCTGATATTTGTATTTAACTTTTTATGATTCCTGTAGGTAATAGCCCATTGCGAGGGACCTATGACTTGGTAATAGAAGACTCGTTTTTTCTTGGTACATTTATAGTTAGCCAACTCAGGGAAATTGGATGAGTTAAGAACTTGGTTGTGACTTCTTTTTTTAGGCATCAAAGATAAAGGGTCACTGAGCTTTCTTCACAGAGGCATCATCAAATACACACACATAAACTTTCATGGCTTTACAGATGATTTTCAGTTTGGCAACTTGCTATTTATGTAGCAATGAGAAAGTATTCTAAAGCCATTTAACTTCAGCTTGCTTAACTAAAAAAAGAGATACTGTCTCAGTTACTCTTCTTTCATTGCTGGGACAAATACCAGACACCCAAAATAAAGGAAGAAAAGGTTTATTTAGCTCACAGTTACTGGAGGGTTCAGTCCATATTCAGCTGGGTCCAAGACAGAGTGGCACATGGCAGAGAGCAACCTTTCATGGTGGTAGCAAAGAGCAAGAGGAGCCAAGGGAGGAGCAATGGCAACCATGGCTACACAAAGGAAGTTTGTCTCTCTTAAATTTCTGGGGGAAGTATTTGCACCCATAATTCCAGCAGTACTAATACCCATAATCCCAGTGGATCATGAGTTAATCTCAAACTCTAGAAGTTCTTGCCCCATGACTACATGAGGCTTTGGGGGGACAACTAGACACACATCATAACATAGGAGCCAGGGGGATACCTCAGTGAAATAAGTGCTTACCTGGTAAGCATAAGGTCCTGAGTTTGATCCCTGGTACCACTAAAAAAAAAAAAAATAAGAAAGACAGAAAAGAAAAAGAAAAAGAAAAAGAGATAGTACTATAAGTTATACTGGATGCTATGAAGATTGATTGAGCTGATAAATATAAATCACAAGAAACAAGCAAATATTTTACAAGCTATCTGAGTCTTAAATCCTGTTTTTTCCTTGTGACTATCAGAGCACAAGTATATTTCTCTACTAAGTATTCACAATTAAAATGGTGTGAGGCTCCCAGCATGAAGTCAGGGTCTGCAATAGATTGTGGTAATAGGCATAATTATTGCTTCCTCTCCCACTTTTCCACCTTAGGTTGCCCTTGGACATCTGAGAATCTCTGGCAGTAATCTGGCCCAGACTGTAAGAGAATAAATGGGTCAAGAAAGTTGGAAAATAATAGACTGATAGAAACATATTCTGAATACTTGAAGAGTATTAATAGACATTTAGTTAATATTAACAATGATTTTTAAAACTTTTATGGCAGAAAACACAATTAGAATTTAGTTCCTAGGTTAAAGATATACTTTGAAAAGTAGTTTCAATGACCACAATAGAAAGGAAACACGTAAGATGTTAAATACTAGTGGAAGAGGTCATTTTATGAAAATATTTTACAGTACACACATTTTATTCAAGTATTCAGTATGTTTGAGTACAGGTTCCACTGATATTTTCCCTTGGGGAACAACAAATAGACTTAATCTAGCACTACCTGTTCTCATATAAAAAGAACAAAGGGGTTAATGTTTCCACAGAGCATGCTGAGAACTGTTAACAAAGCACTGTCTTTCTATAAAGGCTCTATCTTTGTTCATTTTCACTGATACAGAGTGGATACTAAATTCTGCCCTCTTTCTCCACCTACACCCTTATGATATTGCTGGACCTGTTTACTGAAAGTGTTTGCTGAACAGTTAACGATTTTTAGTGACTGCTTTGCCACCACCCCCAATACCCAAACTGTGAAACTTGTTCAGTGGAGGTTTGAGGAGTGCAGGAAGAAGGAAGCTGAAACTTCATGAGTAGCATAGAAACAGCGAACTAGAGACTGCTCCCTGGGAAAAAAATCACCTTTAAGAGAGAGAAGGACGTGGGCTGGGCAGCATCCAGGGGTAAGTGTTTCACATGTAGCTCTTCTGGGTGGTGGATCCCTTAAGTGAGGTCTGTTGATTTCCATGGTGTAAATACACTCCCCCGTTAGTGCCCTATTTAAGCCACTGGTATAATGTCACTGAAAGCTGAGTTGGCAATTGATGGTTAAACTTGACTCCTCCAAGTCAGCATCAACCAGCATAACAGTGGTAGTAGCTATGGAACCACTGATGGGGGTTGTGTGTCTAGCAGAGAAGTTTGGGAGGTAACATTTTTTTTTCTTTCTTATCAAAGATTCTTAAAACATTGGTTTTGCCACTTGCCAGCTATATGACTTTGGGTAAAGATCTTAAAATTCTCTAAATCTCACTTTTCTTATTGACTAATTCATTTGCCTGATGTACAGTTTTGAGATTCTTGTATGACAGAAATGGTTCTAGGCATTTTAGATACAGAGTATTATGAAGAAAAAGGGCACTGTAATCCTGGTAAAGGTGTGTACTTTGAGTCTTTCTTTATCCTCAGTGCTATAGCTTTCTATGAAGGAATCAGAGGTAAATGTAAGATCCAGGGCCGGGGAGATGGCTCAGTCGAATAGGCGCTTCCCTGGCAAGCACAAGGGCCTGAGTTCAA
>NDGM011255489.1:17677-31752 GCA_002564305.1 Octomys mimax | reverse complement strand
TGGAATAAGCGCTTCCCTGGCAAGCACAAGGGCCTGAGTTCAATCCCTGGTTCCGCAAAATAAGAGAAGAACAAAAACCAAAACAAAAAAAACCCTTGCATTCAAATTAAATGAAGCAATTTTCTCAAACTAGTCTTCATTTCTTCCCCAACTAAACTCTTGATCAAGATGCAAAAGACCTGCATATTATGGAGTTCACGTTAGCCCCAAACTGCCTGCCAAGAAAAGAAAGCAATTGACACTGGGGCAGATTGTTCTACAAAGTTATTAGAACAAATGAAATTTAAAACCACTGAATTATACACAGTAACTTAAGAGTTAAGTTCCCGTCCTGCTGATGACTAAGTTGATTATCAATAAACATATAGGTATATAGTAACAGACAATCCATTTTCACATGTTCATACTTACACAAATGCCTTTTCCTGTTAAAATCTGTTAGTTAATTAACCAGAACATAGTAGATTGTACTTAATTCTTATTTCAACTTCTATGTCAGGATTTAAATTGGTTAGAATTTATCAATCTTAAATTCTTAAAATTTTTGTGTGCCTTAAAGTTTGAATAGTTCATAAAGATATAATGAGGAACAATGTATCTCCTCGCTCTCCAGGGAGGCGACCCACATGTGGATTCTGTTGCCCATAGGCATGCTGAAAATTCTGTTGGCTTTCCTTTTTAATTATGTGGCCTTGAATTACATAACATAGGACCTCATCTATTTATTAGTTTTCTCACTTCTTAAAATGAGTTTTTGAAATTTTACGTGACATAATCTTGCAAAGCACCTAAGAGCTCAATGAACACGAATCATGATTATTCATATTAAAGCTCTTGGCTATCAAATAACAACAAGTCTATAAAAACCATTTTCTTGTTACGAAGAGTATTGTATTACAACCCCATAAATTTCCCTGTTTTAAAAGCTATACATTTGACTGCTTCTGCCCAGTTCTCCGCTCTTATAAAAGGAGAATCTCAGTAGAGATATTTAAATATTTTCTATGGGTACTTATGGAATTATTAAGATATATTTATAGTTGAGTTCTTTGTATACATATAAGACTGCACTGCTCAGTGGTCAATAAATCACGGTGTCACCCTCTCGGAAGATTCCGAGGACAGTGGGCAGCGTGCAACTTCCTGATGAGCCTGCAGGTAGAGGTGACAGTCCTGCTTTCATTGTCTTCTAAGGCAGCTTGAGCTTTTCTTCCAAGCATTTTTAAGAGACAGAGACAGGCAGATAGACACATGATATATTTCCCATATGCTTTCATGTTATTATTTTTTTATGTATTTGGCACAGGGTCTGCAGAGTCTCACTACCCAGATCAGCCTCATAGTGATCCTCCTGTTTTCAGCGTTCCAAGTGCTGGGATTACAGGCGTGTGCCACCACGTGTAGTCTCAATCGCCTTCTCCACGCACCCCCTGGGGTCGGGGCCAGCTGAGCACGCCGGGGATTGAACCCTTCCACTGCACTCTGCCTAAACAGGCACTTTAATCCACTGAGCTACCTGGCTGGCCCCTCCATGTGCTTTTAATATAATACCAGCTAAAATCATATAAGAACTGTAACTTTTAAGACACATTTTATACTTTACTAAAAGCAGCAATGTCATCTTGTTTTCTAACCATTCCATATTTAACCTATCATTCCTGTTTACACACACATATGCATACACAAACTTTCCCGAATAACGCATTCACTTAAAGGATCAAGAAAAAAATAGATTTTCTTTATGAAAATTATTCTAAAACAGAGCAGGCAACAGCACTTAAACAGCTAAGTAATGTTTAATAACATTACTTAAAGCCAGTTATAATCTCCTGTTATCTTGTTTTCCCCTATAATCTCCTATTATCTCGTTTTCCCTCACCTTTGCTGAGCTGTGGCTCTGTGTTGGAAACCGTCGATAGAACACAAATTATAGAAAGACCAACATTAGCAGCACAAATAAAGTCCTCTCTGAGCAAGAGTAGGTTTATAGTCATTGAAGAATAACACCCCTTACCTGAGTTAGACATTGTTCCTGAAAGTACAACCAGAGTGTTATTTCTTACATTTGTAGATAAGACTGTCTAAAATTCCTAAATTTCCCTAGATGCTAATGTGGCTTTTTTCTCAATCATTATATTGTTAGTGAAAATAATCTAAGAATACATTCCCTAACTATCGAAGCAGGCTGAGAATCATCATTTATGCGTGAAGGGTAATTTCAAAGCCACCAGTTCCCCATGAGCGAAGTGTGGCATACTGGTTGGGATTCACCTCTGATGATTTCTTCCGGGGAACCCAGAGTGTCACTTGCCCCAGAATATGTGTTTGGAAGAGATTCTAGAAGTGGCCACACACTGAAAGCGTAAAGAAAATGAGGCTTATAAACCCATCTTCCACCTAAGACATTTGTCTTTTTGTGGGACTGGTACCTGCATATAATTTGGGTGAGAAACTGGAAGTGGTGTGAAGTAATCATTCCCAGCACCCTCAGCCGGCTGAGTAGACTCTGAGATTGCTGTAGCACTCAAGAGGGAACCTTTCCCTAGTACTTACTCTACATGTCTGCATACGCACGGCAAGCACGGAGAGTCACATTAGCTCTTCCTCAAGGGATATTCCATTCATCTCTTTTAGAAGAAACCCATAAATGCCAGTTTTCTGGAAAAAAGAATGATTCATCATATAGAAAATATCTGAAAATATTTAGCTGTAAAGACTTGATATCCTTGATTTTCCATTTTAAAAGAAAACTGCATTTTCTTGATCTGGTGAATTTTTAAGGTCCCCGTGTCACTCAGGATTTAGAAAATATCGATGCATTTACTTTTAGCAGGGGTAATTTTTGGCAGATTATCTTCCTATTTTATTTTTACCTACTTGTGGGCATTCCGTTCACACTGGTGGTCTAGAGGTTGCGTTTGGGGCAAGCTAGAGAACCACAATAAGATGAATTCTGTAACAACCCTACCAGAGGAAAGAGAAGAATATGCAAATTAAGCAAGCAGGGTGGGGATTGTGAACCCAGAGCTCGCTCAGGGAGGCAGAAAGCTACAGCATTTCAGACATTCCCAAAAGAAGTCTCCAAAACAGAGTAATTCATTATGCTTTTATTTTCCAAAGGATTCTTTTAATCTCATTCATCTGTTTGAAAAATTAAACTCTTATCTCTGAATGAGAGAAGTACTTATTTCTTAGTTTCTATTCTAGCTAGGTCTAAACTGAACTAAAAAAAAAAAAAAAGGAATCACAAGGTTTTAACTGGAAATGAAAATTGCTTTGTCTCTCTCAGGAGCCATTCATTTCAACCAATGAATATGAAATGCATCACATAAATGAAAGCATACTAACATTGAACTTTAATCTCCTCAATTTTCTAGGTCTTCAGCTAGGGAATATCATAAAATCTTAGCACCTGTAAGATGCTCTGTTCTGTTACATCTTCCTTAAATTTTATTGTGAGGCTAGTTATTCTCTAAGAAATTACTGTACTAAAGCCCGTTTCTCTGACAACTCCGGAGAGCTTTGGATACTTGCCATCAGGATCCAAACACAAGATTCTTTGCACAGAAGTATCGGTGATTTTCCTCAGTTCCTACTACTCTTAATTCCCATAGAAATATATATATATATATATATATATATATATATACACACACATATATATATTTATTTATTTATAAATGCATAATTATACATTCATATATATGTATTTATATGTATATATATATGAATATAGATCTGTGTACCACCAAATAACACTGTATCTTGCCTAATAAAACATGGTACATTTTTTATATTCACTTGCCAAAAAATTACTCTCAAAGCAGAAATAAGGATAAAAGGAGCCAACAAGGCCTCAAGAAGGAAAACATTCAGGCACTTGGTGAGATTTAATGTCATAGTTACAGGTTCAGAGGGAATGCATTCTGAAGAGACTTTCATTTCAATCATAATTCTCAGTATTTTCTCTCATTTGAGCTGGGAGAAAAGTGAGTAGAAACACAAATAAAAGATGAATTTTTTCATAAATATATACTAAAATGTAGGTCTCACAGCAAAAAATAAAATTAAAGACAATTGCAAATGGAAAGATAAGATAAAAATACATATACAGGGATTTCGTTTATTGCTATAAATAGTTGTATTTTACTAAGGAGAAACTAAAATTCCCTGAGAAGAAATTGGCTGCTAACTTTATAAGCTTAAATAAATATTTCATGGTCTTAAAAATGTCAGCTTAATTGAGTCAAAATTAAGTTAAGTACAACATGTAAAGCCACTGCATCAAACCCAAACTACAGATCTGCCACTGAATAAACATGGGGTCATGATCTGTTCATTTGATCATTATGGCTCTTAAAGGAAAATCAAAACTGAAGATTATTTCAATTACTGCTTTGTGAACTGCTGGAGATAGCATACAGCACGTGCACCAAAGCAGAACTGGAGATGCGTGTCACCTGGGTCTAGGCTCATTGTTCAGGCCACTGGAACTTGACAATTCCTTCTCAGCTGTAGCTGTGAGTGCTCTATGCTTCCTAAAGGCATGCACACTGCAATTTGCTTCTTTCCTGTAATTATTTTCTAATATATTGTATAAGTAGAATACAATTTATTTTGAATACTATTATGATCTAATTATACCTTTTGTGAAAAATCAAATTTGAATATTTATTAAGTGTATTTACTGAAGGCATTTAATAGGATATCTAGGTCAAGAAAAATTAAGTTTCAAATGTTTAAAATAAGTTTTAAAACAACATAACTCAAATATTGAAAGCAGAATATTGAGTTTCATTGAAGAAAAATAGCCTCATCTCAGCAGATCTTCTATGTAAACTAAAGACAGATAGAATCAATAAAGTGTTCATACATTTTTAATACAAAATATATGCTCTGTAACATATTTGAAAATGAAATATTCACATTAGGTCTATCAAAATACTTATTTTTGGGGTGAAAAAAAGCCAGGAAAAAAATAGTTCAGTGGATTAAAGTGCCTGCAAGCAGAAGTAGGGGCCAGAGTTTCGATCCCTGGGCCTGTCATGCTGACCCCATTCCTGGGGTGCACTGAGATAGCAATTGAGACAGCGCATAGTGGTGCGTGCCTGTAATCCCAGCTCTTGGGATGCTGAAAACAGGCCAATCACTATGAGTCTGATCTAGTAGTGAGACCGTGAACACCCTGTAGACCCTTCCCTAAATTGCAAAAAAAAAAAAAAAACTTATTTTATTCTCAAAGACAGTGAAATAAATGAAGTAATGCAGAGATTGAAACTTTCTCCATTGAAGAAAATATTAATTCTAAAGTTCAATGTATAACATCTGTATATTTTAAAATACTTCAGAAATGTATGGGTGACAGATCTAAAATATAATGTTTATTTCATATCTGCATAGTTAGCTTCAAAAATAAATATTAAGTACTATAAAGAAGACTGTGTTTTCTTCATTGAACATTTAAAAGAAAATATGCCTCCTTCACATAATTAACCATCTTTCTCCTAAAACTGGATGAATACTTTTCATGGTAGAGTACAAGCTAAATATCTACGTGGAATCTATGAAGAAAAAGAAACAAGGACACCAGCAATAGAACCACCAAGTCACCTCTGGCAAGCAGTTTGCTACGTTGTTCTCCACTGTGCTATTTAAAATCATTAAATGCAGTCTTGGACAAAGTACATTAATTATTTAGATTTTATAGATGAGGGAAACAAGATAATTGGTAATTTTATAATTTGCTATACAATTAAAAGTGTGAAATGTAGAATTCAAAATCACGTTTCCTCCCTGGAGCCCAACCACTTAATCTCTAAGCCATACTGTAACTTTGCATGCAGGCAGAAAAGCATATTGTAGTGTTTTTGTTTGTTTGTTTGCTTGACTTCTGAAATAGTGTCTAGGAACAACATGTGCAATTCTAGGATCCCAACACAAAGATGGATGAAATATTTTCCCAACTGGAGAAGAGAATTATCCTTTCCAGAAAAGCAAACTTCACACTAATTCTTACATAGTTTGTCCATTCATCAAAACACTTTTCAATAAGAGCTAAGATTTTACTAAAAACACGTCTATAAATCTCAAAATAAAATCAATTCATTAAAAGAAGAAATAATCTCTTTAAAGCAATTTTTTTCATTATGTATGAACATTATATATGATAGTTTCCAGAAAACTACTTGCAATCAAATTATGATGATGGTCATAAATACAACTTACACCCATTCCTCTCTCTCTTTTTACATGAATCTTTTGTTTAAAACCTTGTAAGACCTTGTAAATGGAGTCCTTGAAACAGTTCCATCAGTGATAGGGTTGCCTCCATTAAGGAAAAAATTTGCATGCAATAAGAGATATGCAAATGAAAGTTGTATCCTTGATATAGAAGGAAATAGGAGATACACAAGGTAAATTTCATACTTCCCTCAGGTAAATGTGGAAAGTAATATTACTTGCGAATCTGAACAGAACTTGAGAAAGTATGAAGTTTGTATTTATAAAAAGTGTATATTGAGGTTCTAGAAACACTGTTTAACTTATCAGATATGAAATAATGACCCATTACTTTTCTCATTATGAGAAAAGTTCCTTTTGCCCCTATCCTTAACTATGCCTTGCCTTGTAACTTACTCTAACCAATTAAATACAGAAGAATTAAGGATTTTTAAACTTACTACTATTTTAATGAAATTATTTGAAGAAAATGTAGTTTTCACTGTTGCTATCATTTGTGAGACTGATTTCAGTGTAGCACTTGTGAAATTCATCGTAGCTGTCTGAAATAATACAAACTTTAATAATCAAAATAGTAGGAAATTGATCACAGATTGTTTCCTAAGGTATAATTGATGAATTTGTTTGGTTAGAGCTAATTTATATAATGAAAAATCTGTAAAAGTTAGAGACTGTTTTTAGAAATTGCTGATTTTCAAATACAAAGTAGGAAATGTAACCGGTATGAGTAGTGTAAAGACATATAGATTTTCTTGTTCTTAGACGTGTTTCAAAAAATATACAAAACTAGAGGATAAATAGAATAAATATAAAAATACAACTAAAAAGCAAAAAATATTATTTTAATCAGAATCAGACTTTTAAAAAATGAAAATAAGGAGAGATCTACAAATACTGGTAAATGAGATCAATGTCACAAGTTTCCTGACACGTTACACAGAGACACAGGAAAAGAGGCAACTTGCAGAGATTAACTGGTATTTTAGAGATGATCTCACAACCATCAGGAAAAATAACCAATTATTTTAAAATAAAACAAGAAAAATCAAAGCTTGTCTTTCAAATATGCTTTCAAAATTATGTTATCTTCCTATGTAATTCTGGCATATTATAATTGCTATTTCACTTTTTACTTGCAAATATGTGTGTACTACCTAGTCACATGCCATTGATACTAATTCTATGTTTTATATGCTCAGAGTCTCACTACTAGATCGGACTCATAGTGATCCACCAGTTTACAGTCTCCCAAGAGTGGGATTACAGACATGCACCACCATGCCCAGTCTCACTTGCAGTCTCGGCGCCCCCCCGGGGGACAGGCTGGCACCGCAGGACTGGGGATCTAACCCCTGGTCCCTGCTTCTGCTTGCAGGTGCTTTAATCCACCTGCTATTTGGCCGGCCCTATTTTTATGCTATTATTGTCAAGTGCATATAAAGCACTTGTTTACATCTCTTCTAAAATGTAGTGTCAACCATTGAATTTCTTCCCCCCCTTCTCCTCTTCTTCCTCCTTGTGCTTTTTTCTCTTTTCCTCCTCCTCCTTTTCCTCCTCCTCCTCCTTCTCCTCTTCCTCCTCTCCTTTCTTTTTGTTGCTGCAACATGGGATATTGAATTCAGAACCTTCATACTGAGATACAGCCCCTGCCCTTTCTCTGCTTATTTGTCTGTTTGTAATTTCTTAAATTGCACCGGATGAGATAAAACTTGTGAACCTCTTGCTTCAGCCTCTCAGAGAGCTAGTTTGCAGGGGTGTGACACACATCCAACTAAAACACTGATTTTGTTTTTTGGCCACATTTCTCAAGTGTTAATTATTTTTAAAGCAAGAAAGTCCGAGGTATTCATTGAAACAAATGTTCCTGTAACTTGCAAAGGCTCACAGTTGCTTTATATAACTATGAATCCCTTAGCCTTTTTCAAAATTTTTAGTCCATCTGGATCATCTAGCTTCTTCTATGCATATCTCTGACTTCCTAAATAAACAAGAAAGTCTTGAATCATTCATATACAAAAGATCTGATATTAAAATTTCCCTTTAATTTTGATGAATTTGCTTCAACATCAATATTCATTTGTCTTCTGCAGTTCATCTACTTCCTCTGCTCAACGCCAAGATTTTGTTCAGAGAACTGATGTTCAGGAATGTGGTCAACAATGATCCTGGCATCCATGTCAACTTCCCTTGCTGCCAGAAAGCCAAGTTCATGACCCAGTGATTTGCATCCTAAGTGACTCCACTAGCCAGGTTCTGGTTCCCAGGAGAGTCCTCTGTGACAAAAACATTTGTTTCCATAGTAATCAGAAGAAGAAATCTTTGCTTCTTTCCTCATCTTCTAGAGCCTTTCCAAACAGCAGACTTGAATTATCATCCTAAAACCAAAATAACTACAACAGTTATCACTTGAAAACTCTATAGGAGTCATTTTCTAACTCAGAACAAAAGTCCTACCTGTAAGACTCTCCTCAGTCTTGCTGGCCATCATCTTTCTGATTGCATCTTGTCCTTTTCTACCATCATTTAGTCAGTCTATCACAATATTTAATTCTGTAGCATTATTTGAATACAACACTCCCACTTCAAGTACTTAACATTCTTTTCTGTTGCTGGGAAAACTCTTTATCCACTTTTCTTCATTATTTTTTCCTTCACTTCCTTCATTTCTTTTTTTACCTTTAAGTTTTTGTATGTCACCTTCTCTATGAGACCTTATAAACAAAGTTTTGGAGTTAATTTTTCATCTTTTTCTGTCTGCTTCATTTTTCTCTTTAAAACTTAATACTGTACATTCTTGCTTTTATAAAATGTAAGTTTCCCATTGGTAGGCTTATTTTCATTCCCATATCATTTTACTGTGGTAATCTTAAGAGGAACAACAAAATTTTACCTGAGACAATACCTGAACTTGCACTTGATGGCTATATGATCAATGAATGAATTTAGAGAACATTACATTTTATTTATTCATGTAATCATTAATATAATTTCAACACTTTCTGTGATAACCTGTCCTAATTTTTTCATCTATCTCTGAAGATATGTAGAAGTACGAATTTGCCTTCTGTATTAATATAACAAGGGGCGTTTTATGTGATTTAAAACACTATCAAGCCTCAATATCATTATAAAAGTTCTAATAGATGTTTGTATCATGTGATAAATGCAAAAACATACCTGATAAACCCAAATATGAGTCTGTCTCTCTTTTCCTCCATATCCTTCACACTGTCATATTGGTTGAATACTATTGTGTGCTACACTAGAGCTGTTTTTTATAGTAGGAGACAATATTCTAGATGTTAATGTTTATGTGCTAGTCTGGTTACAGATGGTCCTATAATTTGAGTTAATTTTACTTCACTTCATTTATTTATTAATAAAATAAAACTGATAGCTCAGGCTATTTTAAGACAGAAGATGATAGAAGTATTTTTTGAGTAGGAAACTTTTTGGAGAATAGGAAAGGGGAGCAGAGAATGAGGAATAGAAATGGCTCCTGAGAGACAAGTGAGGTCCTGGATGAATTGCCTTCAAAATTTTAAAATATATAAATGAATGATATGATGCTCTGTTTCTTTATTCACTATTGCATCTTTTGTTAGCTTAGTTTTGTTGACATATGGCATCTTGGGTGCAAATTCAACTGAACATTTAGTAACTTGTTTTTGAATGAAACCTGCATTCTGTAGGAGTAAACTGCTTCCATTTATTGATATTCATTGAAGAACAGAAGACTCATCAACCAAATTTGAATGGTGCTGCTAAAAGAATATTAGTAAGAAGCAAAACATTAGCTTGAAACTGACTTTGTGGGTCAGATTCTTTTCTGGATTACAGATTTGCTTGATCAGTTGGATAGAGAAAATTGGTGCTCAAGTGATAGTGAAACCCGAAACTCTGGCACAGTATCCTGGTATGTATAAGGTACCATGTTTGATCCTCATCAATGATTAAAATACAACAACAATAAAACAAACTCTATCATTGGATTATTTTATTAGTGACTGAAAGCCTTCCTAGGAATAATTTGATACACTAGCAGTTATATTGAAAACCTTCTAATCCATAATGCCATGAATACCAACACTAACCTCTTGTAAATGGATCTTCCTGGCATGAATTCCTCTCTACTTATGACTCAGAGAGCAGAGGCTTAGAGTAATGACTTCAGGAAGAAGTGAAGGGGAAGCTATCTTATGTATGTAATGCTGTTTGTCTCATGGCCCTGTAATTATGACTTATGAGAGAATGAGGGGGGATGATAGTAGAGCAATGAGCAGTTCCAATGACTTTGCTCTCTACAGCCTGCTCATAGAGGAAATAACACACATGGAAATAGATAGATCCGTCATGGATGGAAACACTTCCTTTCATTCCAACATGGCTCCAGCTGCACGAGTACAAAAGAAGAGTTCTGCCAATTTTAGAAGCAATAAAAATTCATTACCTCAATCCTGGGGAAAAAATGTGGGTGATAAGAGGAACACCAAAAATAAATTATCTATTGAAATTCACCAGAGAGGCCAAGGAGTTAGGAGAAAGGTCTTCAGTTATAACAAAGAAAATAACAAACATTATGGCTTGAGAGAAAAGCAAGAGGCAAATCTGTTTATGGGGACACGAGAGATGTTATAGTTGCTCACTTGAACTAGTAAAGAATATGAGTGTGATATTTCTAGCTATTTTTGCTCATGACAATTGAGCCAAAAAGATGCTGTTTTATTACTACTGTTGAATCTCACTGTGCAGAGCAGCCAAGACAGAACAAAAAGTGTCAATTCACATGGCAATGTAACAACCAGAAAACTGGATAGAAAAAGAACTCATTGCACACTCTTCTGACTTGGAAGCTTCACTCAAAATCACTCATTGACTGAGTGACCTTCCATTCATGTAGTAAATAATCTGATGCAAGATATTACAACAAACTTGTTGACTTAAAACAATAGAAATTTATCTCCTCACTGCTCTAAAGATCAAAATAATGAAGTCAGAATCACGGAGCCAGTCGGCCAGAGGTTCAGCAGATTAAAGTGCCTGCTTTGGCAGACTCAGGGACCTGGGTTCTGTCCCAGGCATGCTGTGCCAGCCCTACTCCCGGGGCACTGAGGCTGCAGTTGAGTCTGAGCATGGTGGCAAGCACCTGCAATCTCAGTGCTTGGGAGGCTGAAAACAGGAGGATCACTATGAGCCTGATCTGAGTAGTGAGACCGTGTAGACCCTGCACTAAATACATAAGATAAAGAGAAAACAAAAAAAGGACCTCAGAGGTAAAATCAAGTAGTCCGTGGAGGCAAAGGCTCTAAGTCAACCTGACCTTGCCGTGGCTCCAACCTCTACCTCTGTGGACACACAGCTTTGTCCCCTCCCCCCTGAGTGTGCCAGCTCTCTCTTCCTTCCTGATAAAATAATACCTGTAATTACATGTACCCCAAGTCAATTAATATGCAAATCAATCTTCTCATCTCATGACTCCTATAAGCATCTGGAAAATCCCTTTTCTAATACAAAGTAGCATTTATAACTTCTGTGGATGAGGATCTCCACCTCTTAGAAAGAAAGCAGAAGCCTGCCTGCGATATTTATCTACCAATGAGACATCAGCTCAGATTTTAGGAATAACAGTCCAAACCAGAGAAATGGAGGTCTTCACAATGACCAGATAAATCCAGTGTAGCTGGATGGGAGGTAATGGATAGACATTTTGCCTTCAGAGATAAAAGTACCAAGGTATGAGTTCTTACCGTCTGTTTAGTTATAAACTCTTTGTCTGTTTGCAGTATATCATTAATGGGATTTGAAATTGTAATTCTCTGACACGGCCTGGGATTTACTCTTGTAATTAGAATTTTTTCTTGACATTGAGAATCAGCCTTTTGAAGAGATTAACAGATCTTGTTGCACCCAATTTTAATATATTTTCTTAGGAGACTCTTGGTCTTCTCAGTATTTCAACAATTATCTCCAAAATACAAGAAAATCCAATTATTTCTTGAATTTGTAGGACATGGTGTAAAGAAACAGGCTTTGACATATGTACCATGATAGAACTTGGCACCATTATCTTCAATCAAGTCAGAGGTAATTGAGATAAAGAACTAAAAATAGCAAAAATTGAGTAATAAAACACAGGGAGATAAGTAGTCAATAAACGTTAAATATCCAACACATTACCTAGTTGTGGAGTACTTAAGACTCAGGACATCAGTACTGATCTTATGGATTTTTTAAAAATTATATGTGAATACCATTAAAAACTACATGCTAAAATATTAGATACATTAAATGATATGGAAAAATTACTACATAAAAAACCATTAAGCACCTATACTGATTTATGAAAAATAAAGAAAGATGCATAATAAATACTGAAGGAGAAATTTTATTTTATCTTTAAACAGAATAAAAATTATAAAATAGAGAGCTCAGTGGGATGGGGCTTGTTTGGGCCAGGACCCAGTCAGTGGTGGCCACATCCCTGAGCCTGGAGCACCATGAGATGCGGGTTTGCCTGGAATGAGATCTTGTTCTCTACATTTAAAGCAGGTCTTTCTTTGCACTGCTGTGAACAAATTCGAGATGATACTGTATATTTTCAACCAATGGCAAATTAGCTGTGTGTGAATAAGTAGTGCTGTACCAGACTGCTTCAGAACACTGCTCACAGTGTCATCAGGCAAGAGCAGGAACCCTGACGGACTGCAGCAGGTCAGCCTCAACCAGATCTGGGATGACGCCGAGCTGGAATCCAGCAAGTCTACCCCAGACAAAAATTACTTGACAAATCTTAAGGATGGAGAAGATTTGATGGATTAGCACATCCTCAAGTTCTATATTCAGCAGAGGGAAGATTACCGATTTTCAAGCAAAGAGCTTTGAATGGAATTTGTGCCTACCTCAATAGACCCTGGTTTTGCTGTGAATGTGATGAAGAAAGAAAATATATAAAATTTATTCACTTGCATTAGTAACCTGGAGAGATTATCTGTTTAGGCCATTGAATAAACAAGTAACAAATGCATTTTTTTCTTTCTTCAAATTCTGTAGAGATTTAAAGTTTAACATATCAATGCTTGATGGAAAATACCTGTTCCATGTTATGTCTAAGATATCTGATATTCAGACCGATAGTGAGGTTAAATTCAGCTGCCTATGTTATAGGGTAATGATATCATGAAGCTTCTCTTCTGGAGGGTTAAAAACTGAAATTTTCAGACCAAAAATTAGAGAAAAGGAAGGGCTACAAAGACAGCCAACATTTGAGCCCTCGCCACTCAAGGTCAGTGAGGACTCAGGACATAAGAGAACCTGTAATGTAACATCCTATAACTCGGTGGTGTCCCAAATTTTCTGATCAAGGAGATGATGGGGCCACAGAGGAAAGTGATTGATGATGTAGAGTGTGCCTGAGAAGAGTCACATGGAGAGTAAACATTCTCCCAGGCTTTCACAAAGAGCAAATAGGATCAAGCAATGGCCATGACTCATCCACATGCCTGACACTGACAAAGGATCTACAAACTGAGGTACAGGGTTTCAGGGTAAATCCTGAGGGGATTTGACTGACCTTGGCAGCTACAGAAGTTACATTTCTTGTTATATAGGTCTTCTTTATCTTGGTCTTAACCATCTAGCAGAAAAGGATAAAAACAAGGTATATAAAGTAAATCCATATTAATATGCTGAGCTATAAAAGGCTCAAGTCAATACCTTCTGACGTTGCCAGTCCCTGTAATAACCCACTGCTATTATGAACTACTGGACTATATTTATTTAGCTGAATTCACACACCTACAATATTTAAATGGCAATGGAATACCCATCTCTGACAA
>NDGM011255489.1:0-17627 GCA_002564305.1 Octomys mimax | reverse complement strand
ACACCTACAATATTTAAATGGCAATGGAATACCCATCTCTGACAAAACTAAACAAAAAAATGAAGGACCATTTTGTATCTGTATAGACAAAATAGTTAGGCTAGATATACAGCTATTTTGTCTTAATTCAGTGAGAAGAACAACTTGTACTAATAGTATTTGGACTGGATATCATGTCTGCATCTTGTACTATGAATAACCATATGAAGACAATAATTTGTAATGCATTAATTTTTAAACTGTCCTACTAATCAGTAAAAATAAAATGTGGTTTTAAAACTGTTTGTAAAGGAAAGACATGGTGAGACCCTCAATGTAAGACTGATTAATGGAGTTGTACAGCCTTATGGGCAATTGGGGCTGAATGAAGATGATGCACTTAACCAAGGGATTAAGTTAAAACTACATTAACAGTGTATAAAGAATCCTTTGAATCTCAATTTTTGGTTGGCACAGAGAGATTTTATACCAGAGAGAGTACCAAATTCTTACAACAGAACCCAATTACTGAATATATGAAAAAGGCAGAGGTACATCTGCTGGAGGAGCAGCGGAGAGTCCAGGTCTACCTGCACAAGAGCACACAGGATGAGCTGGCCTGGAAGGGTGGCAGGTCCTCATTGAGAATCACCTGGAAATCTTCCACAAGGAGTTCCAGAACCTGTGGGATGCCGACAAGAATGAAGATATGGGGCGCGTATATAATCTTGTATCTCAAATCCAGGATGACCTGGGAGAACTGAAAGAGCTGTTTGAGATGCACATTCACAATCAGGGTCTGTGGCAGCAATTGAGAAGTGTGATGAGACTGTTCTAAATGAGCCCAAAGTGTATGTGCAAGACAGTGCTGGATGTTCATTAAAAGTACAACGCTCTGGCGATGTGGCCTTCAACAATCATGCCGGCTTTATGGCTACACAGGACAAAGCTTTGGTCGCTCCATCAACAACAATGCAGTTACCAAGATGGCCCAGTAATCTAGTAAATTTCCTGAGTTGCTAGCTCAGTACTGTGATTCCTTGTTGAAGAAAAGTTCCAAGAACCCAGAAGAAGAACTGGAAGACACACTCAACCAAGTGACGGTTGTCTTCAAGTTCATCAAGGACAAAGACATGTTCCAGAATGCCTATGCAAAGATGTTGGCCAAGAGGCTGGTGCACCAGAACAGCATGAGTGATGATGCTGAGTCTAATGTGATCTCTAAGCTGAAGCAAGCTTGTGGTTTCGTGTACACGTCCAAGCTCCAGCATATGTTCCAGGACATCGGTATAAGCAAAGATTTGAATGAGCAGTTCAAGAAGCACCTGATGAACGAGGAGCCCCTGGACTTGGATTTTAGTATCCAAGTCCTGAGCTCCGGTTCATGGCCCTTCCAGCAGTCATGCACGTTCACCTTGCCATCTGAGTTGGAGCGCAGTTACCAGCAATTCCCAGCTTTCTGCGCCAGTCATCACAGTGGCAGGAAACTGACCTGGCTGTATCAGCTGTCCAAAGGAGAGCTGGTAACTAACTGCTTCCAAACTAGACGCACATTGCAGGTGCCCACCTTCCAGATGGCCATCTTGCTGCACTACCACTCGGAGGACGCCTACACTGTGCATCAGCTGATGGGCAGCACGCA
The DNA here is from genome assembly GCA_002564305.1 of Octomys mimax. Classification (NCBI taxonomy): domain Eukaryota; kingdom Metazoa; phylum Chordata; class Mammalia; order Rodentia; family Octodontidae; genus Octomys; species Octomys mimax. The sequence goes on along the minus strand of NDGM011255489.1, from coordinate 16,006 downwards.
GATCAAGATGGGCATTTTGGCACAAGTCCTACAGATTTTATTGAAGTCGAAATTAATGGTCTTGGAAGATGAAAATGCGAATGTTGATGAAGTGGAATTGAAACCAGACACTTCAATAAAATTGTATCTTGGATATAAAAATAAGAAGTTACGTGTTAATATTAACATGCCTATGAAAACAGAGCAGAAGCAGGAGCAGAAAACCACACACAAGCACATCGAAGAGTACTGCAAACTCCTGACCCAGATGGTCATCGTGTGCAACATGAAGATAAGGAAGGTCCTGAATCACCAGCAGCTCCTCGGCAACATCCTCAAGCAGCCATCCTCCAGGTGCAAGCTCCGAGGGCTGGTGACCAAGAAATACAATAGTCTGGTCAAGAAGGAGTATTTGGAGCACATGGATGGGGAGAAGGACACCTACAGCTACTTGACCTGACCCCAGTGGAGGGTCTGAGCTGGCCTGGCAGGCAGGTGGGTCAGCAGGACAGTGAGCCCACTTGTCACAGAAGCTACCTCCTGCTGCACAAGGACCTCCCTTTTAAACTCTGAGACCAGAAGCCACAACTGGCCTCAGCCTCCCAGCAGAACTGCTCAGGATGGATGCATTTCAAGTCTATGTATGGACACCGACACACACCATTTAATCTAATTTAAGAACAGAGGGGTTGACCCTCCATGGAGGGCTGCATGCTACTGCATCTGGATCAGTACATTGGCCACCTGCTCCAGGCTGGCGGCGGCAGCACCTGCAAGGCAGCAGCACTTTGAGAAAAATCTGAATGGACCCATGTGTTATCTGCTATAGAAATTATCTGTAGAGTGTGTTTCATTTTTTAATGTGAGAAAATGAAAATTAAAGGATTTCTGCACAAAAAATATAAAATAAATATTATAAATGATACAGAATTTTACTAAACGATGTAATAGGAATTCAACAATGGTTGTTATATTGCATATTGGGTTCTTTTATGTATTTTAGTACAGGGCCTACGGGGTCTCACTACACAGATCAGACTTGTAGTGATTCTCCTGTTTTCAGCCTCTCAAGTGCTGGGATTACAGACACATTCAGTCACTGTCTCAGAGCTCCCAGGGGGCGGGGCTGGCACAGCATGCTGGGTATCGAACCCTAGTCCCTGTACTCTGCCCAAGCAGGCACTTTAGTCCACTGAGCTATCTGGCCAGCCTTGCATATTGCTGTCTTAAATAAGTTGTTCCAATTACCAGATGTAAGCCTGAAAAATTGGCCAAAAAGTTATAAAATTTAAAAAGAGGAGAGAAAAATATTTGAAACATTAATTGCTTCTTTCAATTGACCATCAGAAATCAGTAGTACAATTATCTAACCTATCCTGTGTATATAATTGTATATTTTCCTTTCCTTCCTTTTTATTCTCTTCTCTTCTCTTTCCTCATCCTAGTTGTTCCTTCCCTTTCAACAGTTTCTTTCCCTTTCACAGTATCTATTGTACCTTTCATATGTTATTTAATCTTTCAGTCTAAATCTTAGGGAGAAAATACAATGCTTACACATGTGGGCCTAGTTTACTACACTTATGATTATGGTTTGTATTCATAAAAGCCTTGAGTTTATCCTTTTTATAGTTGAATAATATTCCAATGTATAAAATTACCGTATCTTTTTTATCTGTTCCTCAGTTGATGGGCATTTGGGCTGTTCCAAGATTCAGCTATGACAAATTGTGCTGTTATAAACATGGGTAAACATATATCATTGTGGTATGCTATTTACATTTCTGGAAAAACACTCAGCAGGGGAATAACTGGATTGAATGGGACCTCCAGTCCTAGGTTTTTGAAAAATCTGCACATTGATTCCCATAGAGATTGTACAAGTCTACATACCCACAAACAGTGGAGAAGGCTTCCTATTTCCATACAGCCCCTTCAGCATTTGTTATTGGTTGACTTCTTTATGATAGCCATTCTTTCTTGGATGAAGTAAAATCTCAGTGCTATAATTTGCATCACTAAAATGACCAACGGTGTTGAACATGAAATATTTATTTGTGATTTGGTTTTCTTCATCTGAGAAGTGTGCATTTATCTCAGGTGCCCATTTTTTGACTGGGTCTTTGAATTTTGGCAGCCTGATTTTTCAAAAATTATTTATGCTTTCTAAATAGAAAGCTTCTGTCTGAGAGACAGTTGGCTATTTTTTTCCCCACTTTTCGGGTTTTCTTTTTACTCTGTTCATGATTTCTTTGGGTGTACAGAAACTTCTAAGCAGATGCCTTCAATGATTAAGTGTTCTAAATATTTTTAAATGATTCATGCCCATTCTGTATAGATGTCCATAAAGTAGAGAGTATAGGGCACACTTGCTTTCTTGCTCATTCCTTGAGACTAATGTGACTCTCATATTCTTCCCCATCAAAAACACTCAAGAAAAACACAAAGTAATACATCTAGATATAGTAACCCACATCTTCTAAAATACTAGAAAATTAATCCAAAAAGTATACACTACAAGTAACTGGGCTTTATTCAAGAAATGCATACACTTTTGGTTAAACATATGAAAATCTATTGATGCAACATGCCACAACAATAGAAAAATGAGACAATGAACATTTCAACAACATGAAAAAAAGATAGTTGGGCAAATCCATAGCTTTTCATGACAAAAGCATCAAAAAACTGGGAATAAAAAGAAACGACTTTATCCTGAAAAATTAGATCTAGGAATGAAACAAATACGATACTTAATGGTGAAAGAACAAGAGTTCATTTCCTTATAATAAAAAACTAGAGAAAAATACCCTCAATGTTAATGCTCTCTGCCATCTTACAGGAACTTGTTCTTAGGGCTACTGGGCCAGAGAAACAGGCTATGTGTGCCATGCAGACAGGTCTTGGTATTTAGATCAGTGCATAGAATAAATGGTAGTGTTATACTAACAATGCACAATATAAAAGAAATTAAGGAAATATTTTCCACTTATGATAGCATCAACAATTACAAAATACTCCAGAATTTACTTAAAAAGAGAACAAATTCTAGGAATTGTTGAAAGAACTTAAAAAGTACCTCCATAAGTGAAAAGGCCTATGAGAGAAACACTGCTGAAAATGACATACAGCTCACATGCAAGCCTCGTGAAAGTTCTACTTGCCTTATTTGCTCTTCTTGAGGTGACCTTAAATGCATATGAAAATCGAAAGGACTGCAGTCGAACTAATCTTTTTTATGTATTTCATACAGAGTCTCACTACACAGCTTGGACTCGTAGTGATCTGCCTGTTTTCAGCCTCCCCAGTGCTGGGATTACAGGCGTGTGCCACCACTCCCCATTTTAGTAAAAATAATCTTGAAAAACAGTGAACAAAGTTGGATGATATAAACTTTATTTTCAAAATTTAATATAAATCCACAATACCCAAAACAATGTGGTACTAGCATAAGAAAGAAATTCAGACCACTGAGAGTACACAGTTCAGTTATTTGTGGCCATCTGATTTTTGCATAAGTGCAATGTTATTTCTCAACAATATAATTGAACAGTGAAAGGAGGGATTTTAAAAAATAAAATAATTCTATGATAACAGAATATCAGTGCACAAAAGCATAAACCTGGATCTCTGTTTCACACTGTATTCATAATTTAACCAAAACTAGATCGAAGACCTAAATATAAGCACCAAAACTAAAACTTTTGGAAGACAGTATAGAAATAAATCTTTACAATCTTAGAATAAATAAAAGCTTTTTAAAATATGGCATCAAAAGCATGGAAGAAAAATGGATCAACCAGACTTCATTAAGACTTTTCCATGCCATGAAGCGTGACATAAATAAAAGAAAAAGATAACTCACAAAAATGGAGAAAGTATATGTAAATGTTTTTTAAAAAGGGATTTGTGTCCAGATGATATAAATGACATAATTAAATAGTAAAAAAAGGAATTTAAAATATATAAAGTGTCTGAATAAATATTTTTCCAAAGAGATTGTACAAATGCATGCCAATCACCTGAAAATACACTGAATATCATTAACCATCATGGAAACAGAACCCAAAACCATAATGACCCACGACATCCCTTTAGGATTTGTAGTTTCGCTGCTCTGAAATCTTTCATTTTCCATCACAAACCAGCTTTATTTCTCATGAGACAAGCAGCAGGCCATGCTCCAGAGCAGGTGGCCTGCACACGTCTTGATAACTCCACTTCTGTGTCAAACCGGCACTGTACAGCTTTATGCGATTTCATCTTCCTGTACCATGCTTTAATTCCACAAATTCTAAGAATTGGATTCTTATTTAGTAGAAAGTGAATATACTTTTTAGAGTAAAAGTCAACAAGGTCTCTTTAATGCTTGAAATTCCAGGAAGCAGACCATTTCATGAAGCACTGATTTCCCAAAAGCCTATTTCCATAATTTGTTCTCTGGTCTCATCCTTCAGCAGAACCATCCTATCACTGTGCTTGCTCCCATCACATTTAGAGAATAATCATCAAGAAGAGAAAAGAAATGTTATAAAAGGCTATTTTTAACACAACAGGAAAGCTACACCAAAAATGAAAAAGAGAGAGAAAAGAAATCATAATAGAAATTCAAATAATTTTTAAAACTAAACAATGTGTAAATGCTATAAAAATATATGGTTATAGCAATATGCAAATTGGGCAAACTGGGCTTTCAGACAATTGTCTTAACCCACAAAGTGGATTAGAAGGTATGTCGGGAGAAATGCTTTGGATTGGAGTGAAGGATCACTACTCAGCATTCTGAACAGGACCATTCCAGGAGACAAAGACAAGCTTTGAGCTTTGCCAGCCTGAAGTACATTTATGTACTATAAGAGCAGACCAAGGATTGAGCGAACTTCTTTTCCACTGTGTTGCCAGTGAAGAAAGGAGAGAAGCACAGGAGGAGAGCAGCCTCAGCTCAGGAGGGAAAATAAAATTGTGTTATCTCTGCTGTAGCTAGGGAGCAAATAGTGTAGGACAGGTTGAACCAGACAGTGTTAAGTACTGAGCAAGGGCTGAGATTTTACTCTATTTACAAGTTATAAAAGTCTTTAGCAATGCCCTGCAGGCAAGTCTTCCTGTTTCTGCATTAGAAAGAGACATTATTTCTTTGTTTTGTTTTGTTTGTTTAGTACATAACAAATGAGCCCTCTGCCCCAGTGAAGAACGCATGTCTGTTATTCAGAGATCCTTGCTATATACATATCTTTAAAAAGATGCTTTAAAACAAATTCAGTCTGTCCATTTCACATAGTACATGCAGAACATGACTCACAAAGAATTATTCCCCAGAAGTTAAAATTTCAGTCTAATATTTATATTCATCCAGCTTTCATGTTCAGGGAACTCACGACTTGCTAGGCCCTGCAATTTAAGTCTTCTAAAATGGGTGGAAATCAGAAAGCCTGCCTAGCATAGAGTTAGAAAAATCTATGAAATTAAGCCTCAACATATTTCCTATCATGTAGTTTTGGAGCCGTTCCAGCTTCTTATTTCTTTTCTGTTCTGGCTTTGTAGTTGATCTGCAATCTACTTCTTTCAGTCTCTGATTAACTTCATAATTAGCAGTAACAAAGGCCACAGTTTCCAACCTGAAACATCCATTACACTCAACTCAATATAGTGATTCTACACTGAGCTCATTTTCTGGTAGGCAATAGCCATTCCTTGTGCACTAAACAGATTCTATTGCTCATCAGTAGGAACTCCAAAGGACAACTTTTTTACATGCTTCCCATTCATAAAACGAAAGAAAAAAAGTAGAAGTAAAATTTAAAAATGAAAGAGGACTGTGTTTGTTCTGAGAAAGCATTACAAGGTGAAGTTTGGCTATTCATAACATTCTTTGGAAATTCTACTTGCAATATCTTCACAGAAAAGGAAAGAACAAAAGCCAATTACATTTATCAAAAGACTGATGTTCCTTGTTCACACATCTGGAAACATGTTACTAAATAATTTCTCTCAGTCATATTCAGTCTCTTATACTGCCTGGACTTAAAGAGAAAGCATGTATGTGCTCTTCTGTATTCGATGCTCTTGTGGATCTTGTCAGGCTTGACTGGGGCATGATTTTCCCAGCAGCCAACCTATTTGGCAGCAGCAGCAAAGATCTCAAGAGAAACCTCAGAGAAACCCCAGTGCTGTTGTCCCTGGCAAGCACGAGATGTCAAAGGAACAGACAAGATAGAGAATGAATCTTTAAAGCACAGGATGTCTAAAAATACTCAAATATTTATGCCAGATACCTGGAGGATTTTGACACTGAGGCATAGGACATTTGGACAATTTTGGCCACTGATTGCTAAGATCTTCCCACCTAATGTCCCTTGCCTTCTTCCAAGCTCTCTAAAGAAGCCCACTTCTCTTTGTACCCCTTGAAATCGCTTCTACCCTTCATCTGCCTTTACCTATGCACAAAAAACTTCACACCACGATGCCTTCACATGAGCTTGGTGGTCCCTGTTGGTCTCTTATTCTCTCTTCCTTACATTTGTGCCTGACAGACACAGGTTCCAAATACATTCAATTTTCTTATTCAGTGTTTAATTTAACTACTTTCTGTAAGACTTTAAAGAGTAAGTTAAAACAAAGCTTCAACCATGACACTAAGGGACACAGATTTCACCAGTTTAATAAATCTCCTAAATCACCAGGATCTAATTCATGAAAGTCAAGCGACTTTCTAAGTAAGTTTCCATCTAGACATGCCATTTGTATTAAGAAGGGTCATGACCTTTGATACATCTAATAAGAATATTTGCACTAGGTGGTACTGTGCAACAAGGCCAACCATTAATCTGGCAAGAAAATTTCCTTACCAGTGGAAGTTGTGCCACAGCATGTTACAAGTATAAGTATTCCCAGAAACAAGTCATTAAGTTTGTTTACTCTCTGTATTGTTTAACATAAAGGAAGTAGGCCATACCCCAGTATTCTAAATCAGTCAATACTGATTAACCATTTTCCAAAATTCTGGGGACAAGAAGGGTTTCCAGGTTGTAGACCATTTTGGATTTTACAGTATTTGTATGTTTACAAGTGGAACATGGATTATCTGACAATTTGAAAATTAAAATGCTCCAAAGCTGGAAAAAAAAATCAGCTTCATTTACTTTCTTGAAAACTTTTTTATTTCAATACATTTTGGATTTCAGTTTTAAAATTGATTTTCAAACTGTAATAGTTTTCCTCTTAGTTTTCACTGTATTTATCTGAAATGAGACAGAAAGAATGGACCAAGGGATTTTTTTTCTCCAAAACCTTAGAATTAGTAGGATTGTTGTTGCCAGAATTACAGTCCTGGGACAGCACAGATCTGTAGAGCAGTAGATGTTTCTTCACGTAACACATTCGCAGTTGCTGATCCGAATCTCCTTGTACATTAATGCTTGGCTTCTAGCAACTTCATCCTCCTGCTGATGCTGCTTCAATAGACCTGCTTGGTACACAAGAACCAAGGACTTGGCTTTGGTCACCCAGGAACAGAAGAGAGATTTGTCTTCACAGATTAGTGTAGCAAGCCTGGAAACAGTTATTCCACCTCTTCTTGATTTCCTGTAAAGACTTTCTGGATGTGTGATGTGGAAAAATGTTTTAAACTTTCTCAGACTTTTATTTCTTTACTGGTAAAATGAGTATGGTAGTGTTGTCTAGTTTATTAGACTCTACTGGGGATAAAGTTGATAATGCAGGAAAAAGTTACATTGGCTCAGAATAAAACAATCAATGCTAACTGTATCTTATTATTATCATCATAATAATAATTATTATTTACCCTTTCTAAGGATTGACTAAGAGGAAACAGGTTTTCAAGAAGTCTATATAACTGAGCAGGCCCATACAGAGCTAGATCAAACTAATCATGATGAATGGTCCTCATTTTAATAAGTATGTTTGAAGACCATAATTTGAAATCTTATATACAACACAGCAATAAAATTGTGCAACTTCTTTTCAGCCATCTTATCTATCTATTCATATATCTGTCTATCTATCTATCCATCCATATATCTTCTGTCTCTGTTCTTCTACCTACTTTAGAAATTATACTTAAAATTAAATGCAATTCATCAAGCTAATAACATTTAAAATATTTCAAGAATCCAAGTGTTCCGTCTACATCCAAGATGTTCAACTTATCGTAAGCCTGATCCTCTTGAAAAACTATTTGTGAAGTTCAAAATTTTATCCTACGGCACAATTCTTCCTGATAAGAAGTAGGAGTATACTGAAGTCAGTGGGAGTTGGGGATCAGAGAAGGATGTCAGTCTCTGGTCTCTGATAGCATATTTTCTCTTCCTCTCCACTCAAGGAGGTTTCTGTCCTCCTTTCATCTGCAGGCAAAGAGCTGAATACTAAAGAAGCTGGCCTTTGGCTAACCCCCGTGATTAATGCCTGGACAGCTCACTTGGATTTCAAACACAGGGTTTGAATTTGAATTTTGTGTGAGCTCAGCTAATCTGTCAAAACCAGTAATAGTTTCCTTTCCTCAGATAGAAGAAACCAGTGAACTACTTCAGATTCAGACCTTATCCCTTAGCGTGGTTTGACTTCTCTATTTTTAGTTCTACTTCAACTACTTCTGATAAAGAGTGCTTTGAAGTTGTCAAAAAGAGAAGGAATGGAATTGGATGTCATGGAAGAAAGTATAAGAAGCAACAATAAAGAGCCCCCCACCGTATCTGGGGAGGTGAATTCTACAGGGTTTGGTCTTACATACCAGTTGCTTTCTGGGTGTATAGACTATTATCTGCACATATTTTTATTAATAATGTGAATTGTTCTCTCTCTTTAATGGAAAATTTCACAACTAGATTATGTCCTATGCATTTTATAGATGAATACATTTTGCAATGCTCTGAATAAGGCTCTGCTATGGAAACAGGTAAGAGATACAAACTTGTGGATAATTTAAATTGAATTCGCATCCTGTACACGAAGAGAGCATTTAAATTGATGTTGAGGGATAGATTAAGAATAAATGAAGAAAAGAGTGCATATAGAAATGCATATACTTTAAGTGAAGAATTTTTCTTTCTTGCTAAAGTGAGACAAATCTCATCCTTCAAATCCTCATATTGATCTAAGACCCTAGCAGACCCATATTGAGTGTGTACAACCCACATCCTCCATCCAGAACACTGTGGGATTCCTCTTGGCTTTTACTTTCTATACTTCAGATATCATTTATCACTAAACAATCAGGTTTATTAATCCTGATTGTTATGGTTTGTGTATAGGTGTTCCCCCAAAGCCTCATGCAAGCATGGGGTGGGTTTCTGGAGTTTGTGATTAACTCATGATCTACTGGGATTATGGGTGTGAGTGCTGCTGGGCTTACAGATGTGAGTACCCCCAGCCTGGGGCAGATAGACTGAAGGCAGCGCAAGGGAGGCAGCCTTCCTCTCGGCGGTCGTTGTGTCTGCTCCTCCTCTGTTGCGCTCTCTGCTCTTTGCCGCTGCCATGAAGGGTTGCTCTCTGCCATGTGCCACTCTACCTTGGAGCCAGCTGAGTCTGGGCTGAGACCTCCACTAACTTTAAGCTAAATAAACCTTTCCCTCCTTCATTTTGGGTGTTAGGTACTTTGTCCCAGCAACAAAAGAAGAGTAACTGAGACACAAATCTTTGGATTGATGTTTGAATTTTGTTTTGTATCAACCAGGACTTTGTTGACTTGGATAGTTTTTAAGCTTTGTTCTGCTTTTTTTTTTTTTTTTTGGTGGAACCAGGGATTGAACTCAGGCCCTTCTGCTTGCCATGGAAGTGCTTACTCCACTGAGCCATCTCCCCAGCCCCTTTGTTTTGCTTTTAACTGACAACTAAAACAGAATATTTTCTCTTCTCGCAACCAGATTTATCTTTGGAGTAAAGAATGCCAATCTTTAGAAAAACTGTATTCCAACACCTTGACTACCAAAGTTGTCATATTGCTTCTATTCTGCATTCTCCGGCATAATGTTTGTCAACAGTTCGTTCATTGACCAAGAGTATTGAAATTTCCTACAGTTATGTTATAAATATAAATTCCTATTTCCTGACCTACTTAATCAAAAACTGTGTGGATGGGATAGCATTGTGCTTTTAATGAGCCTTCCGGGTGTTTCTTTTGCATGCTGATGTTGTCAAACACTTGAGTGAATGTTTAAGGTAAAAAAGAACTACACACTATTCTAGGACTATTTTGTGAAGAGAAAGTCATCACAGAAAGGATAAAACAATGACAGAAATTTGGTACATTGATGAACGTAACCATTGAAGACCTGAAAATAACTGTTCTTTTTGTCTCAAAATCTTAAGGCTCTAGCTTTTGCCCATATTCATCTCTTCTATTCTCCTTCAACTATCTCCCTACCCCTTTCAGACAATTAAAACAATAGCTTATGGTTGGAAGACATACACAGCTTGCTCCTTAAGAACAAGAGTAGAAGGAGACTGATTTAATGGTGGTTGTCTCTAGCTAAAGGGACTTTGGGTAATTTTAAGTGCCTTTTGAAACATAGGTCACATGTATACTTACTAAAAAGAGAAGAAAGGAAGGGAGAAAGAGAAAGGGAGAGGGCTAAATGGCAGTTTAGCCATTTAGCTAATGAGAGATGACAGAAATTAGACTAAGGGATCCTTTCTTCAGTGGGTTTCTCAGTAATTCAATCAGATTTCTCTTGGACTCCTTTGAGACCTGAAATAAAGAATATAGTCAACAGCATAGAATATCCTAAACATTGGGCAGCCAGATAGCTCACTGGACTAATGTACCTGCTTAAGCAGGCACAGGGACCAGGGTTCAATCCCTGGCACCATGCCAGCCCATTCCTGTGGCACATTGAGACTGTAACAGAGACTGAGTGTGGTGGCATGTGCCTGTGATCCCAGTGCTTAGGAGGCTGAAAACAGGAAGATTACTGCGAGTCTGATCTGTGTAGTGACACCCTGTATACCCTGTACTAAATACATAAAAAGAGAAAATCCTAAATATATTTGAACCAGTGTTAACAACTAGACAAATAAGCATGTGAAAAATGTTTGACCTTGTTCCTTCATAATTAATGTACTCAGTTTCCTTTTTTTTTTTATTTTTTTGCAGAACCGAGGACTGAACTCAGGTCCTTGCACTTGCCAGGGAAGCGCTTATTCCACTGAGCCATCTCCCCAGCCCCTGTATTCAGTTTTCATTTGAGTATTCAGTAAGCTGATCAAGATTGGAATAATGGAAGATTACTTGCAAAACTGTTATTTTTTTTTTTACAATTACACATTCAACATTTGATGCCCAGTAATTACTTATGATTTATAGGAAGGCTGTTTTAATACTATTTTTTTCTATACTAATATATAATAAAATTGGCTTCTAGATCAACACTGAAATGTGCCTCATGGGGCAGTATTTATATTCCCTTAACACACTGATTTTGTAGTAGAATTCCTTTCATAATAGAAAGGAATTTAGATTGCAAGTATTAGGAATATAAAGGTACTATATCACTTTACTTTATATAGAAAGTAGCATTGCTTTTTGTTAAATTGTGACTTTCTGAAAAAGTCATTTCAACTTTTATCCATGACATATGCAGATGCTGGTGGCTTTTCATAATTAAAGTCCTATCACATCTCATACTTCAGGATCCATTGAAGAAATGATCTCTTTCAAGGTGACAATTTAATGAATGCTGGATTATGAACTTTTCTGATTAAATGTGTACTTCATTCACAAATTAGTTCCCATTCAATAGTCAGAAATTAAATCATTCTGTAAGTTTTTATCTTCATTAAGTGCTCAAAAATATTTGGCATAAAAAATCAAATCTGCTCTGAAGCGAAGTATAATTGATCTTCCAATTTTTTTGAACCCCAGGCACTTTTGCTATAATGGTGATGTTCTGTATTAATGGCTAACATTCCACAAAACGTGGAAAGGAAAGATAACACTTCAAACTCTATCACAGGTTTGGGACATTGAATACAAACTTGCAAAGAAAATGCTATGAGAATTGCCAAAGTAAAGAAAAGCTGACTCTATTTAAAGCTTAATTTTCTTAGCTTAGTTACTCATAGAAATTTCTACATATATAATAACTCTTCATACCCTGGATACTTAGCATTCTGTGGAACATATTTTATAGACTTTTGCTTTCAACATTTTTCATTGTATATTTTTTTTTTCTGCTTCAGACTAAATTCTAAAAGGATGTATTGACTTGACACCCAATTTTCCCGAACTGATTTTGAAGGTACCAACACCTCCATAAACAACATTCCTCGGCCCCAGCTCTAGATGCTCCAGTGCTTAATTTCCAGACTCAGAAGCAGAGGCATCTAGGAGAGGACTAATAAGACTCTTCAGAAGCACATTTCACTCCCACTAACCCACAATAATAAGTCATACTTTGGGGCCAACAGTCACCGTCTGCAGTTCTTTCCCATGCCTTCTGCTTACTAAGCTTTCACTCCTGCTGCTGGACACAATACCTAGCACCGACAACTGCAATTCTAATATGTTTAATCTGGCTTATAGTTTTGGGGCAATCAATCCATATACAGTCAGCTCTACACCAGATAGAATAAAGTACTCCAGCAAAGCTGCTAAATTCATGAAGAAATTTCTACTCAGGAAGCGGAACAGGAAAATCCAGCCAGAAAGGCAAGGCAATGGGTCACACAGAAACCCCAAGGCTCTGTTTCCATGACCCTCAGAAGTACGCTTCCTTCATCTCCTGAAGTAGACCCCAAAGGCAATCAAAGTGATGCTTCACATTAACTTCTGTGGGTTTTTTTCAGCTGAAATCCTAGAACACCTACAGAGCTTTCCTCAGGCCTCACTTGCTGCCTTTATTTGGAATCAGCACGGCTAGAATCCATGGAAATCAGTGGGAAAATATTGAGGCAGTGAAGCATTCTTCTGTTCTCCCTGGATTATATTCTATAATTCTAAGCTAAATGCTGATTTCTTCTTAGATTTATGACTTACGATTAAGATGCTTTATCATATCACCTAAGAATGATAATTAAGTGGGACTTTTCATTCATAAAAATTTTGCACCTTCCTATATTTGTTTTATGCCTTTCTGACTTTTTTTTAGAGTTGTCCTTAGTTTAAACATAAACTATGATGATCTAGCTTATTTGGATTTTGCAGGTAACTTAGTGGAGAATGAGAGTCCTTTATTACTTGTGAGAACCAATCTGAAATGAAATATTTGAAGTGTCACTGTTTTGAAGAACAAATTTTAGACCTACAATTGAATCACATACTCATGGAGATTTCAAGTATTTATTAAAACAATAATTGGACCAGCGAAAAGCTCAGTGGACTACACACCTGCTTTGGCATGTGCAAGGACCAGTGTTTGACCCCCAGTCCCATGCGCCACGCCGACCTTGCCCACAGGGCACTCTGAGCCAGTGACCAAGCCTGGGCATAGTAGTGCATACTTGTAATCCCAGAGCTGGGGAGGCTGAAAACAGGAGGATCAGGACAAGTCCAAGCTCAATAGTGAGACCCTGTACCAAATGCACAAATGAAATACATATATATATATATATATATATATATATATATATATTTAAAATATTTGAAAGATTTTTCAAATTGTATTGTCTAAATGAACTATTGCTGAGTTTATTAAAGTACAAGGAGTGAGAAGGAAGATGAAGAGAAGAATAAGAAACATTAGAAGAGGGCTGGCCAGATAGCTCAGTGAACTAAAGCACCTGCTTAGGCAGAGCTCAGTGACTGGGTTTGATCCCTTGCAAGCCATGCCGAGATAGTGATTGAGACTGAGTACGGTGGTGTGCACCTGTGATCCCAGTGCTTGGGAGACTGTAAACAGGAGAATCACTATGAGTCCGATCTACACAGTAAGAACCTGTAGACCCTGTACTAAAATTTAAAAAAGGGAGAGACATTATAAGACTGACAAGTAGGATATACAGACAGAAAAAGACAGCTTCCATAAGTGGGAAAAGGATTATTTTTATATCATAACTGACAAGAGAATAAAAGCCACATGGTCAGGTCCCTATTTCATCAAGTCTATGGCATATGTCACATAGACTGACAAGTGACACCATCAATTCACACACTTTAAGTATATTTGACTCTCTGGGGCAAGAGGATAAAGGCTGTTTCAAAGCCAGACCAGGCTTCACAGTAAGTTCAAGGTCACCCTGATTATGAATAATTAATTACATTCGACTCATAAACTTTTTAATTCAAATTCTCAATGTTTTTAACCTATTCGCTCTCTCTTCTTCAGCAGTTTTATATATTCATAGAATCTCAGTGCATAGGATAGAAAACCATGCATTTTGTCATTGAAACAATTGAAAAACACATACAAGAGATGATAACTTATTGTAGTTACCCAATGAACCAGAAGTACATTAGAATGTACATTAGACATTTAATGAAGTGAGCACTGCCTGAGACATTCAGATGGGAAGTTCAAAGCATTTGCATAGAAACTAGCAGAAATTGTTTGAGAAAGGAAAACATAAACTCTCAAAATACATCATTGTATTAAAGCAGAGAATATAGGCAGGCTTCCTAACTACCACTTCCTACCACAGGGCAGTGTGAAATCTAACAGCTATATTATTTTATCTCTATTTTTTGTCATTTTTTTACTCTCTTAGGCAGTGTCATGAATTAGAAACCACTCAGATTAGATCTGAGCAAAGCCTGGAACTCAAAACATGAAAGGTCTGGGTGATTCTAGAACAGGAAAGATCACACATATCACACTGGTCACCTGAGGACATTAACTTTATTGTAAATGAACTTGAAGGATTTGAAGCAAAAGGAGTGCTAATCGAATCAAAATTTGATTTAAACTCAAGAATAGTTTTAATAATAATAAAGTATGTTAAGATGTTTTGTGTCCAATGGTTGCACACCAGGATCTCTCTAATGGAGAGTGGGGTATGTGTGAAAAATATTTGAAGAGTTTCTTGAGAGATGGCAAGAGGCCCCCAGGATTGTAAGTAATGAGAAGCACCAAGACTTCAGTGTAAAAGGAGACTGCTAACTATTCAGATGGAAGTTAATTTTTATCTACTGGAAGAATCAATAACACGGTGTAATACATTTGTTCACAGGTTTGGTTCAGTTCTGGTATTTCTTTGCTGATTTTTTCGTCTAGTTGATATATCTCTTTGTGATCATAACATATTAAGGTCTCTCATTACATACGTGTTATTACTTGTTTGATTTTTCATATATATTAATAAGTGTCTTGTAATGCAGTTGGGCACCCCCATATTTGGTGCACACATGTGTATGAGTTATGTTTTCCTCTTTTTCTGTGTGTGTGTGGAACCAGGTATTGAACTCAGACCCTTGCAAGGAAGCGCTTAATCCACTGAGCCATCTCCCCAGCCACAAAGAATATGCTCTACCAGTACGGTATAGCCCTAGTCCTCCTCCTCCTTCTTCCTCTTCTTCCTTCTTTACTCCTGCTCCTCCTTTTTCTTCTCCTTCTTTTTTCTTTTTCTTTTTTTTTTTTGAACTCAGGCCTTTGCGCTTGCCAGGGAAGTACTTATTCCACTGGGCCGTCTCCCTGGCCCCTTCTTCCTCTTGAAGTTTTCCCTTAACAAGTATGTAGTGACCTTCTTTATCTCTTTTGATCATTCTTGGTTTGAAGTTCATATTGTCTACAAACAGAACACCTACCCTTGCTTTTTCTTCTGGGTTCCATTTGCATGGGACATTGCTTTCCATTATTTGACTTTTAGTCTATGAATTTCATTGTTGGATCTTGTTTCTTGATCCACTCTGCCAGTCTGTTTCTTTTGATTGTTGAATTGAGGCCATTTAGAAAGATGGTTATAACTGATATATATTGGCTTATCTTTGTCATGTTACTTTTCTGTTCTTGATTTTCTGCTTTCTGCCTCCATTGTTAAAAAGAAGGAAAAAATTGAAAGAGAATGAAGCAGAAATAAATGAAATAAATAGAAAGAAAGAAAGAAAGAAAGAAAGAAAGAAAGAAAGAAAGAAAGAAAGAAAGAA
>NDGM011255476.1:11914-23274 GCA_002564305.1 Octomys mimax | reverse complement strand
ACATCTTCCCTAGCCAGGTTGGGTGGGAAGATGAGATAAAATGTCAATTCCACCATCCAGAGTTTGATCAAAGTCCCTAACAAATCCTTCCCACCTCTTGGGGCCCTTTGTGCTGGAGCCATGAGCAATGTACCCTTGAGTAGACATCAGAAAAGAAGACTCAAAAGAAACTGCTGGAAGGGCTCAGAGCTGTGCTGAAGAGCAGAAAGCTCAGGGGACTGCCCCTGTGTAAATGGGGTCAGAGCTTCCTCCCTGGCCACACATCCAGGTGGAAATGTGTAGAAATCCTTGCTCCACCCGAGCATGAGCGTCGAGTCCATCAGTGTCTGAGTTGGGCTCTCCACGATGATTGGATAATCTATAGTTTTCATGAGGCTGCTGATAGCCCCTTTGTCACCACTGGGAATCTCCTCTCCAAACTTTGCTTGCCTTTTCTTATTAAAAGTTAGAACCCAGCATACTTTGGGTGACTGGTCTACTGGGTCCACAGTGTCCTGTTGAGGTTTAAAAGACAGCTCAGGGCTGGGGAGAAAGCTTGGCAGTTTAAGTGCCTGTCTTGCAAACTCAAGGACCCAGTCCTAGAACACTGGGCTCACTGTGCCAGCCCTGAAATCAGGGTGTGATGGCACATGCCTGTGAGCCCAGTGCTGGGGAGGCTGAGGCAGGAGGAACACTACAAGTCTGAGCTGTGTAGCAAATCCCTGTACCAAATAAATAAATTTTAAAAAGAGAGACAGCTCACCGTGTGGGTAAAAAAGCTCTTATTTTTAGCATTTGGTAATTTCTGTTCTGAATATCCCCACCGTGACTGAGTTTGTTTTTCACTTTTTTTTCTCTCTTTATATGCTGGATATTGTGTCCAGAGCCTTTCACTTGCTCAGCAAGAGCTGCACCACTGAAGCATATCCCTGACTCTTCACCCTTTTGTTTTAAAGACAAGATCTCACTTAGTGGTCCAGGCTGGGCTTGAACTTGTGATCCTCCTGCTTGCGCCTTTTAGTAGCTAGGATGACTGAAGTTGACCCCCACTCCTGACTACTGTGGTTAATTTCAATTTCAAGCTACTGAAGTGACATCTGCTGGCTTGCAGAATTTCAGATTTTATGAATTGGTAGCTTCCTGGTGTGTGTGTGTGTGTGTGTGTGTGTGTGTCTGGTGGGTTTCCAAAAATGTCTTTTTGATCACAATTCCTCCGATATAAAATCTTACCCTAATTTCTGAGCTCCTTTTTTATGTAAAAAGTTAGCTAATACTGAAAAGTAGAAGTTGATCTATTAGGAATGAGCAGAACTTCCGAAAAGCAGTTTTTAACCTACTTTTTGTTGTTACTGTTAATTTTTCACTCTGAAACAGTTAAGAGAATAAAAGGCACAGCGATAATAAAGATATTCCATTTTCCATTGATTTTCCTTTATGGTGTGTTTTTCCAGTTATGAGATAGATACAGTACATTGTTTGAAGCCTTGAGTCTGTCTTTGCTTGGCCCTCAGGCAAGGCCTTCTTTAAAAATTAATTAATTAAATAATTAATTAATCAATACAGGGTCTCAGTACGTGGTTCAGACTGGTAGTGGTCCTTCTGTCTCAGCCTCCCCAGTGCTGGGATTATAGGTGTGCGCCACCACACCTGGTTTTGGGACCAGCACAGCATACAATACCCGGTATTGAACTTGAGTCCTTGCGCTAATCACCTAGACCACTGAGCTGTCTCCCCAGCCCGCAGGCAAAGTCTTTTGCAAAGGGCCACTTTCTGCACAGGGGTGGAACTGAACGAGTGAAACAGTTTTAAGGGAAAACAATGGTTATGAGCTGGGTGTGTAGCTCAGGGGTAACATCATGATTCTTCAGGTTGTGTGAGACTATGGGTTCATTGCCCAACACACACACACACACACACACACACCCCTTGGAGTCTGCTCTATCTCTCCATTTGGACCACTCTGTGCGGTTGTAGAAGAAAAAGCCTAGCGAGTCACATCGAAATACTTACGTGCTGTAGATGAAAGGCAGACTGGCGAAACGAGTACCTCTCTGGATGCTTCCCGGTGTGCGGGATGGTAGAGCCCAGGGAATGGTACAGCCAAGACAGCGGGGTTCAGCCCTGTGGATCTGAGCGGGCTCCCTCTCAAAGGGAGGCTGGACGTGAGAGGCCACCTTTAGCCAGGTCCCAGGATAGCATAAGCATGACCCCCTGCTGTTTTTCTACCTCTTCTACCCCTTCCCTTATTCTCCACACATAAGCAACCGACCTCCCATTAGAAATTTGTGAGACTATTTCATTCTCAAATGTCCCAGAGATCGACAAATATTGTTTCTACTTTCATCCACCATGTTACTCTTCTAACCATTGTGTGTCCCTGCTCACTGGTGCATGCTTACCTTCAGTCAGTAATTATGATTGAGAAGTGCACACGTGTTGTGCCCTTTAGGGCAGGAGCAAGGGTGACAGGGGCCATCCTCACCTGCTGGACAAGTAAAGCTCAGAAACAGTGGCCAGAAAAGAAAGTTCTGACAGTCTGAATTATCTTCTTAGATTGTCCTATAAAGGAATGCTTATAAAGCTTATAGTGGTTCTGATACTGAATTTGATAAGACCAGAAATAGACCAGATGAAGATCTGTCCATATGTTAGTTGGTTAATCAACTGAGTAATGTCAGCCTGGGCTCCTGAGGTTTCTGAAAGCCTAGCAGAGAGTAGGACGCAGGATGCAAAACATCTGCTTCCTCTCTGCAAGCCCTCTCAGATTCCTGTGGCTGCTGTGACAAATTATCACAAATTTAGTGGCATAAAATAATGCTTATTCATTTCTCGAGAGTTGAGGAGTTCAGAAGTCCTAGCACCATAGTGTCCCAAGGGCTGGAGGTTCTAGGGTAGAATCCATTCCTGGCCCTTTCTGGCTCCTAGAGGACAATGACACTGATTGGCTTGGGATACCTTCCTACCATTTGAGAGTCCATCCTCGGGGCTCTGCTGCCATTGTTGCGGTCCCTTTCCTCTCTCTGCTCTGTCATCATGTAACCTACTCTGATTTGGAACCTCCCTCTGAATAATCATCCCATCTTAAGATCCTCAACTGAATCATGGATCCAAAGTCTCCCTTGCCCCACCAGATTCCAAGAATTAGGATGTGGGTAGCTCTTGGGACATGATCATACTGTCTACCATGCTGTCCCTACATGTAGAAATAGTGACATCACTTCTAGGTGTGAATCTTCATTAAACAAGAACTCTGATTGTGTCATAGCTTCCTGGTACTGGAGATTTTAAGATATGGGTTGTAGTCCATCCCGGATCTCTGATTTAATCACATGGAACCGCTTGGCCTCTTTGTATGTCAGCTTCTTTAACTTTAAAATGAAGGTGTAGGAAAAAAAAATGCAAGATGCCTCTCTAAGCCTCAAATTCTACCATTTTATTATACAGCTGTCCTGGTATTGCTCTCCAGGGCTGCCATAACAAAATTTTACAATCTGGGTGGCTTTACACGGAAGTTTATTCTCTTACAGATCTGGAGACCAGCTGTCTACCAGCAAGAAGGAGGAGGGCCATCTGAACACATTGGGGGATCCTTCCCTACATCTTCCTAGGTCGTGGTGGTGGCTGCCATCTTTGGTGTTCCCTGGCATGGAGACGCAGCCATCCCATCGCTGAGTCCGTGACCACACGGTCTCCTCTCCCTGTCATCTCTTCTTCTATGCAGGGCAGTTCTTTTGGATCAGGGCTCACCTTACTCAAGCATACCTCATCTTCATGGATTATACACTTTCAAAGACCGTGTGTGCAGATGGGGCCCGAGGTTCTGGAAGGGGCATGAGTGTTGAGGAGACTATTCAGCCCGAGACAACACAGACTCCCAGAGGGATAACTTCCCTCTGTGACTGAGGGAGTAAAAGGAGTTAGAAATAACAGGCAGAATCCAGTGCCTTTACCTAACGTGTTGTCCTGATTTCTTTGTTTTGGGGACATGGATGGAACATGGCATCCAAGGTAGCTTGATCCAGGCATGCAGTGATGTTTGGTTGCAGTGACGTTTGGTTGCAGTGACGTTTGGTTGCAGTGACGAGTGGCTGACCATGCCATTAGCAAGTTTGCAGACCTGAGCAAGTGATAATGCATTCATTCAGAGTCACATTAGGAGCCCGAAGGTACCTGAACAGCCACCTGATCCGGGATCTCCTTTCGGTGTGGAGTTGTAGCTCAGAGAATTCACACTGTGCTGTATTCCAGATGACCTGACCCCCCGCGTGCTCCTGCTCACAGCAGTCCTGCGGTCAGAGTGGCTGTCTGCTGACTTCCCTCTTTGCCCTAAAATTCCAGGAACACATCTTTCAGGCTATCAGGCAAAGACATGGGGGGACAATCCTCAAATCGCAGACCTGGAAGTCGTATTTCATGGCACGTGGAAAAGCTTCCTTGGAAAAGCGTGTCTTTAACTTTCTACTTTTGAACCAGGGGGCAGGCCAGGAGGGAGCTGACCTGCCTGGGGCTCAGAGCTTGTGCTTTGAGCTGAGAAAAGTGATCCTGAAGCTTCCCATTCCTGCAAAGCCCAGATGGAGGCCCCGGCCCCCAGCCCCACACACATGCTGTGCACCTGGACGGCGCTCTACCTGCTTACAAATTACCCCCATTTTCTGCTTGGTTCAGCAGCAACTGTTTGCCCTCCCCCGTGATGTAATTAGGGCCTCAGAGTTCACGTGTGCCTATTATGAGCTCTCCTGTGTTTTGTCTTGGTGCTTCGTTTCTGTAGCAGTAATCATATATATATATTAAAATTTGGTATCAATTGTTTGGCTAAATTATGCACAGTGGGCCATCCTAACCTGCCATTAACATAACGTATGCTAAACAATGTGTTGTGGTGCATTTTCCCTCCCCCTTCCTTTTTTTCTGATAATTATACTCTAAAGCCTCAATTGCTTATTCGAGTAAATTAAACTTTGAGTTTTTTCTCATTTCTTCAAACTTTCAAATCGTCTTGCCTGCAGCAGATGCAGACCAAGCACTCTTCAGCTGCACTTGGAGGTAGCCTCACAGCGTTCTTGCTGAGACAGGCAAGTGCCACGCAGTGGTCACCGGCGTCGTGGCTGCCCTGATGCTCCAGGCTGAGTTATAGTTTGGCACATCTCTGCCTCTGCGCCAAGCCAGGGGGCACCCAGCCTTGGCGTGAAGCTAAGAGCTCCACGTAGGCATCTGTCTGCTGGGCTTGCAGTGCATCTGCTCCCAGAGAAAATAGGCAAACAGCGCCTCTTGGGCAACAGGCGCTGTGCTAGGCACCAGGGGCCTAAAGTAAGCAAAAGTGGCAAGGTCCTTGTCCTCCCGACAGATTGTAATCTGGTCTTCTCTGAAAGCACGATCTTTTTCAAGAGAGGGCCAGAGTGTGACTGCTGAAAGTTTCACAGTCTCTGTCTAAACTACTCAAGTCAGCCATTGCAACTCAAAAGCAGCCATGGATAATACATAAATAGGTGGACAAGAATGCCTAGGTCCCGATAAAATTTTAAAGACAAACCCAAGAGAAGGAACATTGTTTGTCCTTAATGTAGTGGGCTCAGGCACGGAGTATATGCAAAAACTCCAATTTTTCAAAATCCAAAGGTAATTTAAAATCATGTCACATGACTCAAGGCAAGAAAGCACATTGATTCAGTAGGACTCATCAGCTTGTTCACATCGGGGCACTCACCCCAAATTACTTCAGCCCATTTTGCTATCAGATGAGGCTGCACCAGGCCGGCACCTAGAGTGTCCAGATTTCCAGGGGAATAAAAGTTTTGGCGTGTGTATAATATAACCCACTTACATGCCCGGGAAACTCCATAGGGAGAGGCCCAGGTGAGACGGCATCGCAGAGGAGATTCCTCCTAGGTTGTATCTGAGTTGAAGTAGGAGCTGTGAACTAGAAGCGGTGAAGGGAAGAGGGCAGAGAAGTAGTGTGCCATCTGCATGTTTAGGGGAGGCACACGCATCGAGTCTGCAGGGCAAGACACAGCATGTCAAGTTCAGAGCAGAAGGGGCTGGTAGGATGAAAGAGGCCAGTGCACAGGGGAGCTTTGGAATGGGGTGACATTAAACAGGCCAAGAGCTCGGGAAACACAGTGGGCCAATGACGCGGCTGCTACTGCCGTGTAACAAGCCACTGCTGTGTACCAAGAGTGCTGTGCCCTCTCTCGAACTTGTGCAGGGATGCTCACCCTTGCCCTGCCCGTGAGGCTCAGCGGCAGAGCTGGGCCGGGCTGGGCCAGGCTTCCTCCCGAGTCTGTGGGTCAGCTGTTCCGCTCATGCTTTTCTGTGTGAGTCACCTGGGGCTCTGCTGCTACGGATGAGGCGCTTTAGCTGGGTCGATTCTTCTCCACATATCTGTCACCCTCCTGGGACAGCAGGGCTGGACCGAAAATGAATTTCTCCTGGCAACAGGAAGAGCACGAGACAGCAAGTAGAAATGCATAAGGACTCTAGAGGTCAAAACCTTTGCATCTGTTTTTCTAGCACATCCTATTGCCCAGACATGAGGCCTGGAGGGGGAAGACATGGCAGTGACCCACAGCACAGGGCCTGGGTCCAAAGAGACGGAAGAAAGGAATTCATGGCAACCCTTTCTGCTGTATTTGAAGTGGAAGCATCTTTAGAATAGGGTATGATTTGCATTGATATTGCAAAACTATTAATCTGACAAAATGGGTGGAGCAGAAGACAGTGGGTGGGAGGAGATAACCGAGCAGTTTGGGGAACAGGGCAGAGTGAACCCGATGATAGCCGAGAGCCTAGTTCTCTGTGCTGCCTTTGGGAAAGATGAGATGCACTGTTAGATGCCTAGAGCTGGGCTTTCCTAGGTGAGCTGACAGTTATCATCTGCATTCATCAATATAAGCCCCATAAAAAGCGAGGTAGTTGAGGAGAAATGAGAAATTACAGCCCAGATTAGCAGCCTTGACTATTCCTCATGATCTTCGGATAGTCATCCAAATCATGCATCACAGCCTTTTAACCATTAGTGCTAAGTAACAAGATGATTCTCAAGGAAGATAGAGCCATTATATTTGTTACTATGCCAATAAAATAAATAAATGTGAATTCATCCCTGGGCATTGGGCTTTTCATACGCACCCATGAGCGTGTATGTGACCTGCACTTTGATCCTGTCAGAAGGAAAAGTTGTCAGTAGAAGACTAAGAGTTGGCTTGCTGTACGAAAGGAAGATTCCTCATAGGAAGTGGGTTCATCAACTATTTCTGTATCGCGCAGGAGAAGACGTAACCGAACCTGAGAGTACAAAGTCTTAAGTACAATGAAAGTTTGGTTTTCATCAACATGAGGCATGCTATACGATGTAATAACCATTGCTAATTTTTATTATCTTGTTTTGAAATTCTGTACCAGTTTTTATTTTTCCCCCCTTTAAAGTTAAAAGCAATTAAAAAAAAAACAAAAACAAAAAACACTCCAAATAAGTGTTTCGATGAGCAGCACACGAAAGTGCTGACTCATGACCTCAGGCTGCTTACATTCTGTGACTTCGCCAGGAGCAGTAAAGTTCTTCCAGGGTTGCCATAATCTTCAGTCCAGTGGCATCTGTGAGCTAAACTGCCTTGGGTTTCAAGGGGCAGACACCCCTTCTACTTCTGTTTCCTTGGCTACAGCTCAGTCACATGATCATGCCTTATGGCAAGGAAAGCTGGGAAATGTGTTTCTGTCTTCCGGGTGGATGTGGGGGACAAAGTTAGTGAACTGCCTGCTAATTTCTGCATCAGACTCCTTAAATGGCATCCTCTCATTCCAGTGATAAAATAATTTACACAGAATTTGACTTCTGCATTAGAGGATAATCATAATGACAGTTTTTATTCATGGGCCAAGTACTGAGCACATACTATCTCAAGCCTCCGAGAAGCTGTGAAAAGGTACCATAGTACTCTCATCCTACAGATAAAAAAAGAGGGGTGCTGAGGTTGGTTTGCTTTCACCTTTTGGAAATGGGAAAGATAGCCATACCTCACTCCAATATTGATTCCTTACATTGCACTGAAATGTAGGGCCAAGAATCCCATTAGAATGACTTCATTGGGGTTCTAATGGGTGGAAATTATATCTCCACCAAGTGCTGAGGTAGCAAATAATACCTCACATCTCAGAGACATACGACGCTTCATGTCTTACACATGTTCTATGTCCATTGTGGGTCATTTGCATGCCAGGACTTAGGTCTATGCAGAAGTAGCTTTCTGCATTATTGCAAGATTCCATCACAGAGGAAAAAGAACCTGACAAAGCACAGGTTGGCCCTTAAAGCATCTACTTGGAAGAAGCCGGTGACGTTTCCCCTTGCATAGTAAAGGTCAGAGGGAGCCGGAAGACTACACCTCATTTCAGGAAGGGAGCTCTGCTCCTGTGCCTGGAAGGAAGAGTGAGTTGGAAGAGCACAGTATATTGTAAGTCAGCCTGTCCATTCTGTTAGCCCAGGAAAAACAGCACCATGCTAGGAATATCCAAATATTCTAGATATGGGTGTTCTAGCAATACCCAAGTGTTATAACTGCCGTCTAGTCATGCAAGAACTGAATGACAGGAAGAAAATTATTGGTATGTCTGGAATTGACCCAAAATCTACACAACTGGTCTAACTGATTTGGAGCAACTCTGGGGGTGTTTGTGTATTTGAGGGGGCAGGGAGGTGGTAGAAAAAGATAGGAAGATGGTTGCAAAGCAAAGCCACCTATTATGGGTCTATTAAAAAAAGGTGAAAATATTTTGATTATATTCTGCACAGGATAAAAAAGAACCTTAATGCTTTTAGGAAGAAGCAATTAGATTGCTTTTCCTGTTTTATCTACAGCAACTAGTTGGGAGGGCAAGGTATGTTTTATTGTTGCGCACCTAGATAATTACAAAGTCCATAGTTCTTTCTCTACCTAAATTTATGTGGAGGTTTAATTTGCAACAGGGAGAACCCAAATGAAGCCATTCTAGTGTGACTCACGTATCGCACCAACATGGCCCTACCTCTCAAAGCACACATAAGGAAACAATGTCGGAGGGAATTTTAAATACCTAAAGTTGTGTCAGCCCGCGAAAGAATATCCAATTCAATTTGTAGGAAACTTTAGATTAATTAGGTTTATAATTTGCACAGTAAGGTAATGTAAATGTGTTGCTACTGCTTGACTTTTTGCTTAATCCTCAGAGTGGATATTTAATCTTTTTAATATTAGAATTAAAGCAACTTGGAAGATATGAATATTAATCTAATTATGTTCCGATCACTTTAATTTCTTTAATGTTTTAAATAACAAAACAACTTTACAAATTGGTTTAGGTTGGGGAACCCTTTTAGAGGATTGTTCATCTCATCAGCCAGTGCTGCTTAGAGGAAAGGAGGCCAGCTTGGGAAGCTCTGCCTTCAATTTATAGTTATGCAAATGTATGCCATTAATCCAGAACCTCAGTGATCTGACTTTCAAGGTGTGTGTCAGAAATTTGTAGCTTCGATTTGGTAGGAAGACTTTGCCAGCAGGGAAACAAACGCTTTATGGCACCCCAGCCATGCAGAGGAAAAGCTTCGGAAGGGTCTGTGACAAGGTGGAACTCAGAGACCTCTTCTCCTTCTCCTGCCGCTACTATCTCAAGGAGTNGGGGGGGGGGGACCTGGAGCAGGACCTGAACAGTGCTTGCAAATTTTATTACCTCATTATAATTGATACCTGCTCTCTGAGCCAATAAAAGAAGCTGTATTCAGCACTGGCTGTATAAAACCTTTAATGTTTTAGGCTGTCAGGGTTGGCTGTGGTTAGGCTGACATAATTATGAGCTGCATGTACCAATATATAACTCTTTGCCCACAAAAGCAAGCTGCAAAGGGGAAATCTTTAGAGATAATAAAAGGATTCACCAAACGTCCGTATGATAGCTACTTAAATCGCTATTGTTTTAGTTAGGCCTGATAAGCGTGTCCCTTGGCTGCCCCAGTTCCTTATCTTTCTTATTTGACATCTCAGGAATCTCCGGCTTCTGCACATACTGTACAACTCTTCTGAAGAAGGGAGGGGGATCTTTTAGGGTCATTTCCATTTAATCATGACAATATAGAAAAACCTTTCCAAAGGGTGTTTGGTATAATTTCAGTTTGGATAAGCAGAGTGTAGTATTTTCTAGAACTAATTAGAGATTTTTTTAAAAGGCAACAGAAAATTAACCAAAGGAATTATGTTTTAGAATGCAAAAATAAGTTTGAGAACTAGAAACAGTTCTAATAAATATCAAGTGATATTTTTATACAGTTTGAGTTTGTATGTGAAATGTTTCCACTGAAGGTATCAGACTAGAAAAACACCTGAAAAATGCTTTCCCCAGGGAGCTTGTATATTGCCCAAATGACTTAAACCAGCATATGTGTTTGACATTAGCCAGTGAACATGAAGCACAGTAATCAGTATGAGACAAAATAGGAAGAGAGAAAAAAAAACCTTCTCAGACTGTAGTATTGATGGGATAAAGCAAATGATAACAAGCAGTGCCAGAACACTGTCTGTTTTCTGCCATTTTGGTCTGTGCTAGGTATGTAGCAAGCCTTCCTGGCCAGCACTGAGCCTTAGCTGAGTTAACATTGTGACAGTTGAAAGCTGAATGCAAATTCCTTGCTATGCCCCCCAGAGAGAGAGAGTGAGTTGAAGTCATCATCGCTTGTATCTGCGCTGCACTTAAGGACTTGATTGGCCTATAGAATATTGCCCAAGGAATGCGCCAGGAATTGAAAAAATGTGTTTCAAGGAGCCTTGTGGCTTCTGCCCAGACATCTTGAAATATTTGCTCTTGGAGCTCTGAGCCACCATGTAAAACTGTCTGCCCTAAGGCTGCCCTGTTGAAGGAAGCCCAAGCAGCCATGTGGAGTGGCTTGAGGAGTAGATGGCTGGCTGGACTTCTCCCATGGAGAGTAAGCCAGCTGAGGCCCCGTATCATGAGAATTAGAGATGATTCATTCCCTGCTGCCCATCCTAAGATGGTGTCCAAACTGCAGATTCGTGGACAAAGTAATTAATTACTACTCCTTGAAGACACAATGTTTTGGGTATTTTTTTATGAGAGATTAAATAACCAAAACAACCACATTCTAAGGCAAGCACTTATGAGTAGTGAATGTAAAATTTTTTGTGTGGCTGCTAGAATTATTATTATTTTTTGTATGGTAGTACCAATTACGTGTACTCCTTTCCTAAAAGGCAAAGCAATTCAACTTTCTTATACCTGGGAATGTTGGAGACTGTACTCTACAACTGTACTTTCTCAACAGAGAGAGACTGTCTCTTTGTGTCTCTGTCTGTCTGTCTGTCTGTCTGTCTGTCTGTCTCTCTCTCTCTCTCTCTCTCTCT
>NDGM011255476.1:0-10611 GCA_002564305.1 Octomys mimax | reverse complement strand
CAAATTTCTATACAAATAATTCAAAACTAGAACGGTTTCGGGTATGCAGGGCTCTTCCAACCTACAAAATGGGTTGCTACACTTAAGGAGAGGAGAGTCATATGTTTATAGCAATCAGATATTACTTATCACTTTTGGAATGTTGTTGTCAATATCACCATTCGCCATTATCAATATCAAGGAAAAATATTAAGGAGTTTTGAAAGTGCCAGCAATGATCTTGCAACCTGGGGGATAAACTAAAGAGCGTAAACCGCTAATCTGTGATGACTGTTTTGGGAGTGCTTGGCAGGTTCTACAATGCGTGAAGAGTACTTCGGAGGGTAGCGTGAAGCAGCCTTATAGTTCTGCTTTTAATGGTTGAGGCAAGAATTGCCTGGGCCTCTTTCTGAGTACATCACCAGTCTTCCAGCAGCAAACTTCGTGTTTGCCAGCCAGCTTCCCCAGCATGGGGCATGAATTGGAGTGGAAATCAATAGACTAGCATTTGGGTGCAATTGCCCCAAATTATCAAAGAGGAAAGAAGACCACTGTAATTCACCGGCCATAGCATTTTTACCAACTGTTTTTGCTAAGCATTAGTTTAGTGTGATAGATTCAATTCTCTGTCCCTTATCAGAGTTTGTCTGTAAACACCATTATTATTGTCATTATAGCTGAGGTGAACTGAATTTGGAGATTTCCTCTGCTTTAACTCCTTCATTGCCTTCAGTCAGTCAGCAGGCGACTTCTTGGGACCACTAATGAAAAGTCTCTTTGTCCTTGAAAAACAATTTGGGGTTTTTCCCATGTTCCTGCTAACTGGGAACCAGAGGAAGCAGCCTGCTGAGCTGTGGCAGGGCAGTGCATGATGTGCATTCTGAGCGAGTTCCGGCAGGCCAAGGTCTCAGCTAGGGGTTGAATCCGCAGGGCCTGACCTTGGAGGCCAGCTCTGTCCCATCCCAGCTGCACCCTCTTGCTAAGTTGCCCTGAGCCTGGTTTCACCTGTTGTGTTATCTGAATTTTTTCCATGTCTACAATGTGGCATGGGCATCTCTCTCTATTACTACAAATAGAGCTACTTCATCGTTAGGCCTGGACCGATCAGTCAAGTCATCATGTCTTCTATTCACACAGTGATCATAAGTCCCACTCTGCAGCAGTGATTCTAAAAACATGTTCCTTTTGCAGACTTATCTGTCAGCTTTAGCCAAGGTGGGAAATGTACCTTGAATAAGGAAAAAATAAAATGAATATTTTATTCTTCCTTCTTCACGTCATGTGTTTTCGGGATAAATACCTGGACACAGAGTCAGGCCATCGTAGATACCTGCTCTCCCCCCCATACACATACACCTTCTCCATATAAAATGGAAGAAAAGTAATTCCTAGTTTCTAGTGTTGCTGTGAGCACAAAACAGACTAACCTTACTATCATTTTGGCATGTAGCAAGCAGTCTATAAATGTGGACCTTTATGAATTGCATGAATATTGTAATTGTTTTATTGATCATTGAAAGTGAATGATGGATATAGTAAAGGAGGAAAGGAAGAAGGAAGTAAGGAAGGAAGGAAAGAAAGAATAAGGGAAGGAAGAAAAAGAAGTGGAGAGAGATCAGAAATTAGTGCTGATACATGGAATTGAGAAGAATCTCACATCTCTTTGTGGTGATTGAAAATAACTTGATCTTTATGAAATTGGCCTGGTTCCTGGAAGGCAAAAAAAATTTTTTTTCCTTAGGAATAAGATTTATGTCATCAATGAGCTAGATTTTATTTTGGTTGAGCTAGATGTTCGTCTCTGGGTTTGCCCAGCGCCATCTGTAAGCACCGGCGATACTTGAGAAATACTTACATTAACCACATATTCCATTCTATTCTATACTAAGAAGAATGCTGTATGTCTGAAAGTTGAGAGTTTCACTGGGGAATCCTATATTTTTATTTATTAGCTTTGGCAATCCTAAACCCAAAGCAACGAGAAAAGGACTCATTCATTTCCCCATACCTTGGTCACGCTGAAATCTAGAAACTCCAGAAATTGGGGGGTGACACCTAGCACCTCAAAGCTGATTTGAAGGTAAAACAATGACTATTGAACAGATTTATGGTTTCTTGTCAATAACACTGTGAGTTCTGGGAATCATTATCAGTGTTAAGCTTTGTAAGAAATGTCTCCTTTCGGAAATGACATTTTAAATTAATGTGAAATTATGTTTTAATTTAATTCCCATGGAGTCATAAACAGGTGGGAGAATTATGTAACAATAATTGTGTTTGTAAGGAATTGATTTCATCCTAAAATTACATGAATATGTTATTACAGTTTGTTGTCATCCTGAAATGCACTGTTTATCCATAAATGACACCCTCATGTTGAAGTTCTTAATTTAGTGTGTAATTGCTTAAGTAAATACATTAACTACATTGTCAACTTACCTGTTCCCAAACACCTTAACTGAGGGAAGGATCGGAGCTTGACATGTGCAGTGTGGAACAGAAACTTAATGGTGCCTGAGAATTCGCTCTTGCGCCCTGATGTTCTTATCAAGCAAAGACCCAGAGACCTGGAAGAAAGAGTAAGCTGGAATCATTCTAACGTGGCAGTCTCCTAATAATCCTGCCACACTTATTAATGTCGGTGCTGACTTCATGCTGCTTAAAAATATCTGAGACTGATACACACTCCCACACACACAGTTTTATTAACAACTATAGTAATTTACCATGTTTAGTTTCTGTTTTTCTTCCCAGAAATGCTACTTTTGGCACCCTCTGAATTCATTAATTTCAAAATACATCCTTGGCAATTTCTTAGTGAACAGGTTCTATTTTATTTTTTTTTTTATTTTATACAAAGCTGATAAAATAACTGAGACCCAAAAGGCTCAAAATGAATATCTGTCTGGATACAAACCAGATGCACCATTAATCTATCACTGCTGCTGTGTCAGCTCCTCGCCCTCACCTGTACTTGGAAGAAAAGCATACCAAGCCTCATTTTTCTTCTCGTTCATCTCCTTTGGCTTGGTGAAATTCTATCTGCAATGATTCCAGAAAACATTTGTGGAAAAATGCAGAATGCCACAGTTGAACTCTGCTGGCCACAGGGTAAGCACATGGCATGGGTTTTGTGCCTCCCTGTCTGGGAGGCTTTGACCACCAACTGTGGATCAGTGAGAACCTTGAAACCGTACACGATAGCAAGGGACATCGATGTCCCTAGCATCTCAGGCCATTTCCAGTGCATGGGAGCTGGATGGAAGCCTCTCCTTCCGGCCAGTGTACCTGGATATTTTTTAACTTGGGCTTAGTAGGACCACATTATAATTGACCGGTACCAACTGGTAATTAATAACAGGATTCCTATCTGCTACCTTAGAGCTTGGGAAACTAAGAAAATTTCAGTTCAATGTTCCTTAGCCCTTCAAAAGTAACTAGGAGGGCTGGCGAGATAGCTCAGCGAAATAAGCGCCTGCTTAGGCAAGTGCAGAGACCAGGGTTCAACGCCTAGCACCACTTGTCGTACCAGCCCTGCCCCTGGGTGCACTGAGCTGGCCACCGAGTCTGGGTGTGGTGGCGCACACTTGTAGTCCCAGAGCTGGGGAGGCTGAAAACAGGAGGGTCGCTACAAGCCCAAGCTGCATAGTGAGACCCTGGGCCAAATACACACACACACACACACACACACACACACACACACAAACCAGAAAGAAAGAAACTAGGCACCCGAGGAGTGTTTCTTATTCTCCTATCATAACCTAAAGCACAAAATGAGCTACACTCGCATCTTTGTTTAATGTAATTATTGGCCCTGCAAGGAAGACAGGGTTTGTCAGTCTGTGTGTGCTGTGGTGTCAGGGCTCATAGCTACTAACTAACCACAGCTACTCGAAGCTTAGTGTCCTGGATGACTACCCTAAGAACTCTCATCCACCCCAGACACTGTGCAGTAGGGGATCTTTTTGTTTTACTGATGATAAAATAAGCACAGAATGGTAATGATATGCCGAAGGTCCCATAGGTGATAAGTGGCAAAAACACACTGCTGGAAGTCAGACTTGCACACCCTTCCTCTACCCAGCCTCTCCAGGGACTCGTCCTTTGGTTGCCAGTGGGATATACTTAGTCACTGAGGAACTAAGAACCTCCCCTTACTTGAGATTAAGGGAGAAATGATAACTGGATTTATTTTGGCATCAAACCTAATGCCTGCTTTGCTGCCTAAAGCTTTAAGAAAGACTGCAGGATCCTGTCTTCATCCCAGGGCACCTGGTCCAGTGATGGATACGGGATGTCTGCAGGGAGCACGGGAGTGGAGCGTGCTGGTAGATGGGGTGTGACCATGAAATATGGTGAAAGCTTACATTTTGAAAATTCATAGCAGTTTTGGTCCCTGGGAGCCATAGCGCCCAACAGTAGGAACAAAACAGAAGACGGAAGCGATAGATGCGTTGAAAACGATCTGCTGCTGTCCTAATTTTGCTCAGTGCTGCTTAGAATGGTTTGAATATATTAATAGTGACGTTGGTCATAGTTGATGAGTCTCCCTAGCAGGCCCTGTCCTGGGCCCTGGGGTTCAGACTGCACTTTGTGTCGAGTTGAGGCAGGCTCACGCATTAGTGACTCTGCTGCAGCATGCTTGTGATGTGCAGTGCCAGAGGGTCCCAGAGATGTTGGCTGAACTACAGTTGAGGTGCTGGTTGGCCACTGCCGCTAGCATCTGAGGTCTGTTCCCGCCCCCCCCCATCCCATGTCACAGTCATATTCTCCAAGGGACAGTGACACCTGACACCGCAGCTCAGAGGTACCAAGGCAGATAAACTCCCAGGGCCCGTTTGGTTTCAGAGTACAGAAGAGCCAGGTCCCTAAATTCAAGGTGATGAAAGGTAGGCAGAGGGGACTCACACAAGGAGGGTGAGTGTCATCTCATGCCCTAAAACCATAATGGAACATGTCGTTTCCTTGGTTCTCCACTTATTAATAAAATGCCCAGTACCTTCTGGCATGTGCTCTGAACTGCTTTTAATTATGTTCAGTTGGATGGAGAAAAGGTAATGGGGACCTCATAATAGTCGTGGAGGGACTATTGGAGTTTTATTTCTGTGGGGAAGGCAGGAACTGTTTGCCAGAGAGCCAAGGCCTTTCAAAGTTGAGGGCACTTCCTGGTGCCACACAGTGTAAATCACAGTGCAAACTATGCGATTATCCCCTGCAGAGGAATCGAGTGTGGCTTTATGGGATTCTCCACCAAGCACTTAGGAATAATCTGATATAAAACAGCAGGGGTGGAGAGTAATGACAACTTCAAATTAGTTTAATGAATGTTTACATTTTAAAAAAAGGCTTTTCTACAAACCTGAAAATGCGAAGTGACAGCTCCCTTTCCTATTTCCCCTGCAAGAGGCACTGCCAGGTTTTCAGCCCTCCGAGAAAGGTGGTCCGATTTAACTCCTTCAGCACCGGCGCCCCTTTTTGTTTGGCCTGGGTACGGGCAGTCCCCAAACAGTGAGCCGTAGTATTTCCATGGTACACATAAGATCGGCTTTGGGGAACATCTGTTTTCAGTCAGCTTAGACTCAATCCAGGAAAAAATAAATTTCTGGCTCACCACCTGCTCCGAAGGTCAGGGACCCACCCAGATCAGCCCAAGATGGATGATGGGCTACAGATGCCGAGGGTATTTTTAGCTGTGTTTTGGCAGGTACTGTGCTTATTGAATACAGCAAAGAAGGGGGGAGGCTGAGGGCTTGATAAACCATCATGCTGCTTGAGACCGGGTCCGGTGCCAAAGGCCCACCAGATCTGTCCAGTGCTTCTGGGCTGTTTCCCCACTTGTGATGAAGAAGGATTCATTTTGGCAAAGGGAGGAGGATAGGAAGTGTTCACATTGCTCGCATTATGTGGAGTGGACCTTAAGGTATTTTAGGCCAGAAATGACATTTGTGTTTCAGATATAGTTACCCAGCCTGAGCTGCCCCTACATTTTCTTTAAAACCGCGTTCCAAAGCGTTCTCAATTTTATTTCAAAATCTGGCTATTTCCAAATGTGCATACTTTGGCCCCCTTCACAGCCCATTAGGCTGAGTTCTGTCCATAGGTTGCCAATCTGGATTTGAAATGTTAGTTAAAATGACAGACTTTTAACCTGGGCTACAGGATAAACAATAGCTAAAAAAGAAAAGCGAAAAAATAACACAAAGCACAACAAAAACCTGAAGAGTTTGGGCCTTCTCTGTAATGCCTGGAAAATCACATGGAGAATTCCATGAACTCGTTTAGAAGCCAGCCTGGCCTACTTTGGCCTTTCGGCCATCGCTAGAAACCCAAACGTTGCCCATTCAAATATGCTTTTCCCTCCTCTCCTTCCCGACATGCCAGCACCTCAGAAAACCTCTGAAAAGTCCAGAAGCCTTCACCAGCTAGCTGAAAACTAAATACGCAGAGTGAGCTAGTAGAGCAAAGTTCCATTTTTATGAGTCCAAGAACATGGAAAACCTAAATATCCAGTGGCAAGAGGGTTTTGCTCCGTGTTTGGAAGTCAGATATTAAGTAAGATCTGTCAGAGAAAGTGAAATGAACATGGGGTAAAGCCCTGGCAGTTTTCAGGTAACCAGGACCATCCCCCTAATTACCATGCACCAGGCCTTTTGAGGACAAGTGGCCCAAACGCTCATGGATTTCAGAAGTTTCAGAAGTGTGCAAAATGTTCTAGCATTCCACAGGCCCTAAACAACCTGTCGGGCGTTGTGTAAATGATCATTACAAATCCTCTGGCTGATAAAGATGTTTTTATCCATCAACCCACAAACATGCCTAGCTCTGGTTTTTCTCAGTCATAGCCCCCCTGTCCTCTGCCACACTTTCCAAAGTCAGTAATTGTTTTAATTACTTACTTGTTTATTATCTGTGTNATCCAGTGAAGTAAAACAGGCTCCACCACAGTAGGGGTAGGGATTGGCCTTGTCACCATTTTAACGTCATTGTCAGGGGCACTGTGGTGTACTCAGTTGAGATCCTAGTGGAATTTGTTGAATGAATGAATGAACAAATGAACGAAGAAATGAATGAACCAATGAATGAATTCCAGGAAGCCTCCCTGGCTTTCTTCCCTACCTTGTTTCTCATGGGTCACCTCTTTGCAGCTGCCCGGGCTTGCAGAGCTGCACAACCTGGTCCCCTTAGCAAGCATTCAGGTGTTGGCTTTCTGCAGTGGGAGAGTTGCCTTCCCCACGCTCCACAGTATGGATGCCTACCTCTCCAAGGACCACCTGCACCTGGCAGAAGGCCTACCAGGTCCAGCAGGGTACCACACAGTCGTGGCACATCCTCACTTTTCAGTGTACCTTCCTGGAGCCTTTGCTGCCTTACTGGAATCTCAGACTATTCCTCAAGCTGCAAAGGTTGCCGCTGGTGTAATGCTAGGCACTCACTGGAGGGCAGGACTGGGTCGTTGGCCAAGACGGCAGGTGAACGGGCTTCTGTCTGCCTGGGCTGCTCTTCTTGGTTTCCATGAAGGCTGTTCCCTCTTTCCTGAGTCTATGTGCCTATCTCCTAACTGAGAATCTCTTTCCTGACCAACTCCCAATAAAATTCACCTTTGAGCTCTTAGCCATGCCCTGATTTTGTATGTTTCCTTCATATTGCATATGAACACCCAGCACACTACTCAGTCTTGTTGACTTGGAGCTTTTCTCCCTGCTGGCAGCTGTGGGGCTGAGCTGGTCACAGGACCTCACAAGCACACAGATGCACTTGCTAGGTAACGGTGTGGGTTCATTGGAGAGAATGCACTGCTGACTGGGTACTGCAGGTCATCTGCAATGACTAGTCCTTCCTTCCCTTCCCTTCTGGTATCTTCTAGTGGAGTCAGCCTCACCAGATGGCCTGTATGGGGAGTACCTGTGATCCAGGCAAAGTTTGTTTTTATTTTTATTTTTTCAATTTATTTGGTTGTTGCAGAGTCTCACTATGCAGCTCAGACTCATAGCGATCCTTCTGACTTCAGTCTCCCCTACGCTGGGATTACAGGCATAGGCCACTATGCCCAGACTCTGTGGTCAGCTCAGCCCACCCTGGGGGCAGGGCTGGCATGGCATGTGGTGCTAGGGATCAAACTGCACTCCCTGCACTTGCCTAAGCAGGTGCTTTAGTCCACTGAGCTGTCTCACCAGCCCCTGGGCACAGGATTTTAAGTAAGCCAATAAATAATTAGCCTTATAACCCCCCCCCCAAAAAAGCAGAATGTATCAGTTTCCTAACTGACCTTCCTGTCTTTCTGTTGGCCATGGTCACAGGCCACACAGGGCTGTCAGATGGGTGTGTGGTGAGCCCCCCAGGGATGGGCTGGTGGTATCAGGAGATTCCTGTCCCAGAGAAGACACATCATTAGTATTACTGGAAACTGATAAGGAGAACTGAGAGGGTGAACATCTCTGTGATCCTTATAAAAATAACAGCAAGGGTGACCATTATCATTTATGCTCTGCCTTAGAATGTCAGCACGGTGCCCAGGGCTTCCCATGGCTTTGTTCCATGAAGCCAGTAACCATCTTGGGGGTGAAGGCACTTGTGTCCCTTCGTGACGCAGACAGGGAAGTGAGGCAGGTGTCACGTGTCTATTTTTCTTGGGCTCCTTCTGCGATACACAGGCAAGGCTGTACCTTGACGTACTCACCTCTCCTACATGCAGAGTCCTAGGATCACACAGTCCTTGGGGAGCCTATCATGTGGAAGCAGCTGGAAAGGAGAGCTGGGGCACGGGCTTCGGAAGTAGTTCCTTGCGTTAGCAGCCTGCAGGTCACCACCCCCACCCACACATTTCCCAGTTGTTGTACAGCACCAGACCCATGTCTATGGTGCGCTGCACTCAGAGAGCTCCTCTTTATATACCACAGCTCTACTCAGTGGGTTTCTGAGTCATTTCATCAGTGATGTTCAGGGCAGATAAACTACCCAGGGAGAAACAGACCTCAGGTCCCCTACATGTGACAAGCCCCATCAGGAGCCATAGCCTCCTGGCAACGCTGCCCTTGGCAAAGGCAAAGGCATCTAAGTATCCCGTGACCCAGAATAGGGGATATAAAGAAAACATCAGCTCAAGGCCCCTGCCTGGTCGTGAGGATGATGAATGCCACTTGGAGTTGCCAGTTCTCCAACACACTCAGCAGTGAAGGCCGCGCGCTTCGCATTAATCACAACCAAGCAAACACGGCTCCCAGCAATGAGCCAAATGATTGGGAACAAATTCAAAACAGCTTCATTTCATTGACAGACAGGACCTTTTTGTTAAACTCTGGTTTAAAAACCTTTTACATCTCTGTCTCGTTCACACATTACTGTAGTCATTCATATTTATGTAAACCTAGGAACCAAGAGCCAGCTTATTTATCACAACCCATTGGCAGGAGAAGGGTCACATTAAAAAAAAATCTCCATTGGAAATTTTTGTAAAGCTGTTAGACAGTGCTAATGGGAGTTATCCCTATTATCAACTATTATGGAAGAAAATGGGCTTCTTAGTTTAAAAGAAAAAAGACCCACAAAACTTCTGAGTGTCACTGTGCAACAAGAAAATAGCAGCCAATTAATTGAGGCAGTGTGTAGTCAGTTAAGTTGGCCAAAATCTCTGCTTACTAAGGAAACAACCAGAGGAGGAGGGAGAGGCTGGGGTTATCAGTATTTTCCTATTGGAGCTACTTAGGCTTGGGCAAGGGATCTTTATGCAAACAAACTTTGGCCCAAATTACCATGTGGATTCCCTGAAAATCCTCTTGATTAAGGTTTTTTATTTTCCTCCTATGTAACCAAAAAGTTACCCAACCTTTGTGTTATGTATGTAAGGCAATCAATTACCATTTGAGCATCTAGAATGTTCCTGAAACATCTACAAAAAAGAATCTGGCTCCTGTCCCCAGATAAATGGAGCATGTTTCTGAAGTACTTCAACTGTTCCTCTTAAGGAATTGTTCCAGATTGAGCAAACTGACTCGAAAGCAGAAAAGTTGAATTCTTTCCCTCATGCCAAGGTGGTGCCTAGAGTTTACAAAATGCATGAGCAACAGCAGCCCACACTTGCTCTGAGAGAACACAGTTCTCAGGAATGCGATCAGTTTTTCTTATAAATTTAGAATTTAGCCGACTGGGGGAGGCTGTGAGTTAGGATAACATCTGAGAAGCGAACTGTGCTTATGAAGTGTCTTTCGACAAACCAGATCTTCTAGCTAGCCAACAAGCCCTGTGTCAGGCCTCTTGCTTTTCGCATATGAGATTTTGATGGACTGGTTGGAATTTTACTCAGCACCAGTAGCACATTCGCATTGTCTGGAAGAGTGGAGATCTTGCCTCAGCAGTAGTCGGAAGGCACAGGAGTGAAGCGTCTTAGAAGACGCATGTAGGCTCGTGCAAGAGTCAGACCGCAGCTGTGGAAGAAGGAAGACGTAACACATTCGGATCCCAGCAACCAGAACAGAAGACATCAGTGACCTAGGGATCTGGCTTACTACTTCTGTCAATGGTATAACCTTCAAACAACTCAAACTCACCACTTTTAGAGACCCCTTGTAAAGTTGTTTTTTTTTTTTATCTTCAATATTTGAGATTTTATTGGTTGTGTTGAGGATCAGTACACAT
>NDGM011255472.1:1930-18817 GCA_002564305.1 Octomys mimax | reverse complement strand
ATTTGAAACTGTCTAATTGCTATTTGTTTATCAATAAAATTCTGAAAAAAAATAAAATAAAATGCTTGTTATTACTCTTTGTAGGGTTGGTTTGATGGTCATAAATTTCTTCAGTTTTTTTCATGAAAGTATCTTATCTCTCTATTAAATTTGACAGAAAATTTTACAGGTACATCAATCTGAGGCAGAAGCTGTTTTCTTTCAGGATCTGAAATACTTCACTCTAAGATCTTTTTGATTTGGTGGTTTGTATTGAGAAAACTGCCAGGATTTTGGTGAGATTTCCATTATAGGTGACAGTTTTAATATTCTGTTCTTTTGCTAAAGTTCTAGGCTCTTGATTATTATGTGTCTGGGGGAAGATTTATTTTGCTGATGTTTTATTGGAGTTCACATGCTTCACTTAACTGTATGTCAGATTCTATTCCTATGCTTTGAAAGTTTTCTGTTTCTACTTCTGAAAATAGTGTTTTTTATGTCATTTATGTTAACTCTTACTGTTTTGTTGACACCTATTACTCTTGTATTGTTTTGCTCTGCAGCACCTTGCATCTGCTGAATTGATACTTTCTGGTTCCTTGTGTTTTTTGAGAGATCTTTCTTTTCATGAACACTAACTGCAGTGCTGTCTTCAAGGTCTGAAAGTCTATCTTTAGTTTCATTCAAGCAGTTTTGTCAGCTTTCAAAGGAACTCTTAGTTTCCTGCATATCTGTTTAAATCCGTTTCTTGCATTTTAAATCTTTCCTATGTTTTTTCTTTCAGTGTTTCTATTCTCTATTTTTTTATCTATATCTTCTTTAGATATGCTGAACAATTCTTTCATGATTGTTATCATTTTTTTTAAACCTAGGATATTATTTTAGATCTGAGTTGTTTCTTTATTTTAGTTGCTATCATTTCAGAAATTTCAGGTGTGTGACTTCCAAGCTCTTCTATGTTCTTGTTTCTTGGACTTGTTTTAGGTAGGCTGTCTGTCTGAGATTGCCTTTTGCTCCTTCTCTTTGACATTTTTGAGTTCCCAACCTGGATTCAGCAGTGATGGTAAGTGGTTAGGACTCATGTCAGTGAAGCACCTGTGACAATGGGTTTAGGGGATATGCTCACCAAAGCTCCCACTGTCTGGGTTTCAGCATGGCTTCTGCCTTGGTGAATAGGTTGCCAGTCACAGCTTAGGAAGGCTCCAACAATGATGGTGGTAGGCCAAGTCTCCACAAAGATCTCATGATGGTGGGTGGGATTAGGGCTCTTTAATTCCTATTTTAAGATGAAATATTTATGCTAATGTAGGCCATCATTTTCCTCTCTCTCTCTCTCTCTCTCTCTCTCTCTCTCTCTCTCTCTTTTTCTCTCTCCCTTCCTCCTTCCCTCCTTCCTTCCTTCCCTCCCTCATGGAGCATAGTCTGGTTAAGTCACTAATTTTTTTTAAGGAAACTTTTCCTGCAAGACCTTCATGCATTATACCTCAATCAAATAACTTGTGCATGTTTGAAAAAAAAAACTGCATTTGATACATAAATTATGACAAAATAAAATACCTAGAATATAAACCAAATATTTAAAAATACTTTTAATATCTTTAGTGAAATAATTCTATGATCTTGCAGGTTGTCCAGTTTAAAATTTATAATTATCATCTAGTCAACCTATGACAAAACAGATGCCTAGAATAGAAATGTGCAGTTAATCCTTGTATATCATTAATTTATGATCTCTGCATTGAAAAATTTGATATAAGCTGATTCTTCTTCCATATGTATATGTATATATATATATATATATATATATATATATTAAACTCATTTCTATTATAAATCGCTTCACAAAATATTTAATTTTCTTTATTATTTTCTAGAACAGTTTGCTCCCTAAAATATTAAAGAAGAAAGATGTTATATTGGGTATATAACTTACTACCACAGCAGGAATTGCTAGTTTATTTTTTATAAGATATTTATTTCTTAGATTTTAAAAATTCACAAACCATCCATAAATGAAATCTTTTTCACCCATCAAGGCACTGGTTTTATTTTTTAAATTCTGATTGTGCCCCAAACTTATAACATTTGCCTATTATTTTCCTTGGCATTGACCTTGGTGTGAAAACAGAAAAGCAAGCAAAAGTGTTTATAATGTCAAATCCTGAAATATTTCATGAGTCTTCCATAAGAACACAGCACAATAGACTGTGGCTAAAGATTCCCAGCTAACTGGCCATGTAGAGGGCCTCGCTCAACTTGAAGCTCCTTTTCAGTCCTCCAGTAACAAGGACAATCATTTTCTGAGGGTTCAGATGTTATTTCAGCTCAGTGAATGGCTCACACTGACTCTATGGAGATACTGAGAATCAATACAGATGCCCTTTATTTCCACTATGGCTATCTTTATTTCTGCGATGGCTCTAGTTTTAACTTAATTTCAAAGTTAAAAAATTGCAACAAAGACCACTGATTTCCTTTCTGCATGTCACCCTCTTACTTCCACTGAAATTATTATGAAAGATCTACTGTTGGGAAAAAAAATCCTTGTCCTTTCCTTTATGCAGGTGCATTCTGAATGCTTTTGAAAATTAGTTTACTTCAAATACTTTAGCAATTTTTGATCAAAGACTAATTGATATATTAACTTAATACAATGAAAACGACATATAATGTACAGCTGTAGGCTCTAAGGTTGTAAACTTTGCTACTTTATAATTAGCACCGGTAGAAGTCTCACACACTCTCTGAACCCCTCATTCCCCGTCTTTAGGGAGCAGCATTCTTATATCAAGGCTTAGGGTGGAAGAGGCCTGCAAAGGATAAAGTTCTCAAATGTGCTTTGTATAACGCAACACTAATACTATTATTATTTTAATACTCAATGTTTCTTTGTCTTGTGTTCCCCCTAGCATCTCTGAGGCTTTCTCCATCTATAATTGAATCTTCTATTTTGTCTTTGTTAATATTCTAGGCTTATGCTAAGACCTAAATGTGGCCACGCTCTGGGGCCCACCCGTGAGCACTTACTCTCGCCTGCTTTATCTGCAGGGTACAGGTGCGGTTCTAGGCAGAGGGCGAGCAGCACAGCACACGAAGCTTTGAACAATGAAATGACAGAGATAAATTAAGAAACCATTTTGAAGAGCTTGTAAAAATGAGACCATTTTCATTTTATTGTGCAGTTCTTTGAGGCTGTTATAATAATTCTGCTATAAATCAGTAAAAACAATAGGTACTGAAGTTTCAAAATAAAATCATCTGAAGAAAAAGAGCAAGAAAACCAAATAACTAAATAGAGGTGCTTGAAATTGGAATAAGCATCTTTGACTCCTATTATGTATGAGTTTCCAAAATTCGAGTAATGTTGTTCTTTATGCGCTGAATGAAATAGTTTCTTTACCAAAAATTGACAGAAATTAGAAACTTTAACACAAGCTTGTTAGTCTACAAATTTCTTGTAGATTTCTCTGGTGAACATGTTTGTACTGGTCATTTTAAGAACATCTACCACAGTGTTTATCTTTCCTTTATTCACTCTAAAAATACTCATTAAACACCTATCCAGTACTATTACTCACAAACAGCCATTCTCTCTTTGCATTCCCCAAAACATCTCTACTCTCACTGAACTTATGTTAAATATTATATTATATAATAAAAAGTTCAGGGAAGACACATGAAGGCTGGGAAGGAAACAAAGTGTGTGGGTGTGGGTATGCAATAGAAGTTGTTTGGCTTGTTTGACAATTTAATCAGGATGTCCAAGGAAAGCCCAACTCAAACTGGCTTGAAGGGGGAAGGAAGGAATGGGTCTTGAGGACAAAGAGAGCAGTGACTTCTACTCTAAGAGCAAGGGAGAACAAAATGGTAGCCTTTAGCAGAGGTGAGACATAGTCTTACATGAGCCCAGTAGATTCTCTCTGACTGCTGGATGGGAATGAATGGGAGGACAGTATGGGCAGAAAGCAGAAGAACGTGAGTCACCTTTGATGTGATCCTGGAAAGACATGGCAGGATGGGGCCAAGGTTGTAATGCTGAGGTCCTGTGGAAATGTAAGAAACACTGCAGAAAGCAACATCACCATGATCATGAAAGGGTGGAGAAAGCATGGTAGGTGGACACGGCATGCAACTCAGGACCACTGATATTTACAAGGTGGGAGCTGGAAGGGGAATCTGCAAAGAAAACCAAACATAGGCTCAGAGTTTTAGGAGAGTTCAACCTCTGGAGTTCCTCCATAGCAGGAAGGAAGAGCAAGAAGTTGTTTGGCCCTCCTGAGAGAAAGC
The DNA here is from genome assembly GCA_002564305.1 of Octomys mimax. Taxonomy (NCBI): domain Eukaryota; kingdom Metazoa; phylum Chordata; class Mammalia; order Rodentia; family Octodontidae; genus Octomys; species Octomys mimax. The sequence continues at coordinate 14,551 of NDGM011255472.1, read as the reverse complement.
AACAGAAATGTCTGTTCTCATAACTTACCTTCATTGTTATGTTGGCATCCATTCTGGGGAAACAGCAGTGGAAAATGAGATGAAAGGCATAGCACTTATAAAAGAAAAATGCAAAGCAAAGCTTTATTTTTTCTTGGGTAGCACAATCATTCACAAAAACACCCGAGGAAGTGTACAAACACACACACACACACACAAATAAAACACCTACTTGAACTATTAAGGGAGTACAGCAAATGTCATATCTTAGAGCTAGAAATGTTCTTGCAAATTCTCATGTGTTCAGAAGTGGGACCTTGGGAGGGGGATCAGTACCATGGGAATGCGGTACTCACCGATGCATTGGTTTGGTGATGGATGCATAGCTAAATGTGCTATTAAGAGGTACAGACAGCCTGGGTGCATGAGGCATGTCATTGGGTTTGTGTCTTGGAGGGAAGTCTCCCTCCCAAACTCCTCCCTCTAACTCTGCTTCCTGGTTGCCACTAGGTGAGCAGCTCTCCTCTGCCATATCCTTTGACCAAGACATTTCTGCCCTGAGCCTGCTGGCCATGAATTGAATCCTGTGTCCTGTGAGCCAAATTAAACTTTCCCTCCTTTAAGCTGTGAGTGTTGGTCATTGTGTTCCCTCAGTGGGGGAACAGACTAGTGGAGCAAATCTCAAGTACCAGAAAATTTTTCAAAAAATGGTATTTCTTTGTAATTTCAGCTTATGATTGGAAATTGAAATAAAAAATAACATTTATAATTACAACAGAATGGCGTGGATTGAAAAGTGTTTGTAAGACATGTACTTTAAAAACTATAAAGACCTGATTAAAAAAAGAATATCTAAATAAATGAAGAAATATATCCTGATAAAGAATGTGTATCCAGATTTTACAAAAAAATCTGAATTGAGTATTAAAACAATTGAGTAAAAAACAATTTATAAAAATTTGACACTTCACCCAAAAGATAAAAATACAGAAGATGGTCAATTTAATTAGTCATTAGGGAAATTTCAGTCAAGACTATATAACAAGATACCATCCAATTGAAATTAAGTGCATTTGGCTGAAATTAAAAACAATAGCAATGATAAGTGAAATATTATAACAAATCAAACTCCCCTACTTCAGTCCTTTAGGAAAACACTTTAGAAGATCCTCATACTGCCAGGAATCCCACTTGTAGATGTTTTCCAGAAAGAAGCAAAAACATAGGAGTGATTCTCCTGGAGATCTATGTTTAAATCTTCATAACAGTAGTGTTCATAAAAGCTGGGTATTGGAAAGTCCCCAAATTTCTCATTGGTTACTAAGTAGATAAATGGTATATTCTTTCAATTGAATATACTACTCGATTCAAAGGCATTGGCCTCAGATTCATACACCATGGCTGACTCTGCATTTCACTAAGCGAAAGAAGTCAGACACGAGGACCCTGTATTTTGTGATTCTATTTGTAAGATATTTCCCAAAAGAGAGACTCGTGATAGAAAACACATCAGGGGCTGCAGGGATAGGAGTGGGAATTTACTGAGAAAGGGAAGGAGGAACTTTAGCTGATGTGGTATAACTTATTTGTTTTGCTAGTTTCTGGGTTGTATAGGAATGAAAAATTCATAGAACACCATGATTTAAATTGCGAGATGTCACGGATGTGAATTATACCTAAACAAAGCTTTTTAAAAATTTAAGCATGAAAGAATCCCTACAAATATATCAAATATGGTGGTAAACATGGACAAAGGGATGTCACATATCACAGTAAATGTTCCTATCTCTGCCCTCTATCATGCCAATACTAAAATAAGCATCTTAGATTTCAGCACCTAAGGAATTTAAATAATTACTTTTTATTTATTAAACAACTACTTGTAATAAACTTGTTGAAAAGTAACTGTTAACCAAGAAGACAGACCAGGAGTTGGAGTTTGGGGCTGTCTGGCACAAAGATGGTACATTAGTCAGCTCACTTTCTCATAATAAATACAGCACAGAGAGTGGCTTACACGACAGAAACTTTCTCTCTCTGTTCAGTAGTCTGGAAACCAAGGTGCCACCAGGTAGACATCATTCTGAAGCCTCTTTTCTTGGCTTGCAGGCAATCACCACTTAAATGTGTGCATATGGGGCCTTTCTTCTACAAGTGCATGGACAGAGAGCCCACTCTCTGGAGTCTCTCAGAAGGACATTAATCCAATGGGATCTGAGTTTCACCATATTATAGCCAGAGTTTATAAGGGAAAGGATTTAATACAGGATACACAATTTATAAGATTGTTTTTAATATTTTCCCAAAGAATCAAATGCAAAAGTGTTTAGGAGATCTGTTCACATACTAGAAACCCAAAGGCTGAAGACCCGGGTCCTATAGCAATGTCCTGAATGAGTCCAGCTGGAAACTCAGCACCTGTGACAATGTCTTGTGCAAGACTATATCAGGGGTCTGCACTGGGAAAGTGAAAAAGCCAGTGGTGGAAGCTAGAAAGTCTGTGCCAGCGGGGTAAGGACCTGTGCCAGCAGGCTGAGATATTTGTACTAGAGTCAGCAAGTGATGCTGTGGTAAGAACCATAGCTCTCCCAGAAAAGTACTCTAGCCATGCTCAGCAACAGCAAGGACCTGAGCTCCTCCAATGATAAGAACAGCCATGTTCCTATCAGGAAAGCCAAGGTGACAAGCTTCTCCAGAAGAATCAACAGCACACCATCTTCTCCTCAAGTTCACCTTTTTATGTTGTTGGCAACAATTCTCAGGTGGACTTTCCATGCCCAGCACCATGCTGCTTCGGTCCAGCTGGACATTACAAGTTGACCATTAGTCCACCACACACCCTTAGGAACTCTTAGAATCTTAAATGTTTCTTTAAAGGCTGTCTGTCAAGTATAGCCACATTGGGAGTACAAGCCTTTAACATGTGTATTTTTTTTTTAAAGAAGCAAATGGTTCTCAACAGTTGAGGTACAACAAGGAAATGGGAGAGAAAAAGGAGGCTGGAGCCAGCTTGCCTCATAACAGATGCTACCAGTGGTGATAATTTGCAATCCTTTGAAGTGGTGTCAAGAGGCCAGGAACCCCTCTCAGAGGAGGTATTGTGTTCATCTGGGGCCTGAGTACACTAAAGTTAAACTGTGCATTAGAGCTGTCCCCAGCAGGCCTATACCTTCAGATGGCCCACAAGGCCCTGGACCAGGAAATACAGCCAGAGTGAACTGAAAGCTTTGCCCTTCCTTTTGCCTTTCTCTAGTCTCTTGATGTGCAGAAATCAGGGTCCTTATACTGTGACAGAAGGGAAATCAACACTGTAAGACATTTTATCCTTCCTGCAACCTTTGCTCAGAAGGGTGGCCACATTTTATTTAAATGAATGTAGAAAAATAAGGAATGGATGTTTTGTCCTCTTGTAATCTGTGGAGCCATCACTAACTGTTTTACATTTACAAATAGCTACTATACTACTGGGGCTGCTGGAGAAAGAACAGGAATGAATAGCAAATCACTCTTGTTCTGAAATAGTGCATACTAAGTGGGACATACAGACATGGAAGTAGATTGTAAAGGGCCTAATGAATGTAGTCATAGAGAATAGTATTACAGAAATATAGAATAAGGGGTCACTGTGTGGCCATTTGGAAAAACAGGAGGGACCCCACTCAGATTTGGTTCAGATGTTAAGACGAAAGATGCCACGTACATCCCGAGAAGATACAGAAAACTTTAGTACTTCTATCATTGAGATCTGCATTGAGAAGTTGCTCAAGCAAGTCTGAAATGGGCTTGAAGAGCCAGGAAGAGAGTGGCCCTGGGATTTTACTATACAGAAAGGTTAGATCTAGTCTTGAATCTCCCACTGGTTTCCATGGTCCCAAAGGAGGGACCATGGAACTGGGCATTCTTATTACCTTGTCCACCTGTGGCACACAGGGGTGTGAGGATTGGGTAGGGGTGACGACTGCCAGCAGTCAGACATCAGAAACAGAAGCAGACGCTTCGCTGTTGTCCTTGCTCTAGTCACCAATAAAGAGGGTAGATCTGGGAAGCTTTCCCACGGGAGGCTTCCCGTGACCTTGGGGGAAGGTCATGCCAGAGTTCTTAGGTATCCAAGCAGGGACTATTTATTTATTATTTGCATAAGTACATGGCAATCATTTAAAAAACACAGGAAACTATATTAAAACAGAAATTAGAATTTATGATGACTTGTCATCGCAATAACTATTCTCATTTTTCTTCCTTCTCATCTAGGTGAATTTGATCATTAGAAAAGTAAATTACATAAAATAAAAATGAATTATTTAACATTTCTTTTTCATTTTCTTACTATCCCTAAGGAATTTCTCAGTCTATTCTGTGGCTTTAATCATGGCAGAACTGAAACTACTATAGTTTGAACGTTTGCAAATCTACATTTTTTTGAAGATAAGAATTACTTTTGCCATATCTATTTTCATTTTGCTATCACAAAATTGCTGGAATTCAAACTTGACCTTTCCTATTTATGCCTGAAGGTCAGCCAAATTGCTCAAAGACCAGCAGGTCTAAATGCTCCACAAAAAACAAAACAATGAAACAAAGCAACCTGCACTCCGGTTTCCACCTTCTCTTACTGCTTTTGTCTTTCAAGTGCCTAAAATATTTGTCAGATTGAAAGGAAGAATCACAAGCTGTCTTGTTTAAAAATTCTAAGGTGGTTTGTCAAACGGACTTCTAAAGAATGACAGAGTAGGCTCCAGTTACCCTATAAGTCTCACTTTTTAAAATTCCTATTGGCACGTCTCAAGTTATTTCTACGCTACACCTCAAGGGCAGAGTGGAAAGGCATCCTCTGGCCTGTCCTGCTTGTGCCTTTATCTATTTCACTGTGCTCTCCTTGGTGAGCAGCACCCCACGCACCCAGTGAATCATAAAATGATGACACCAGCTCTCTCAGAAGGGAAAGGTGGGCATAGTCTTGGGATTTACAAAGGAAAGCCTGAATTTTGAAATTACTTGAAAGACCTTGGTTCTGATGGTGTTCCCTAGTAAACGTTCTTCTAGCTCATCCAGAGAAGGTTGGCTTTGGATTACGGAAACATGAGCATATTTCCACTGCATTTGTATGAAAAACACTTATGTGAGGTACATAGCACAAATAAATGCAACTTGATATTTTTTTTTAAAGGGGGAATGAATTTTGGACTCTTTGTGGAATCACTAATCAAACATAAAGCCTGAAACATTTCCTATGTGGCCCTGAATGGAAAAGACATTTGGGGATCCCTGCTTTATGGTAAATTAGGACAGGGGTCCCCAAAATTTAATTTAGGCCAAAATTTATTAAAAGTTGGGAACTAAAAAAAAAGGAAAGGATAATTTCTGAGGTGATGGGTGTGTCAATTACTTTGATGTGATTATTGCACATTGTCTACATGTTCTGAAATATTACTCTACACCACACAAATATGTGTCAATTAGAAATTTAAAAATGTATTTTTTTTTGGTCCCGGGGATTGAACTCAGGACCCTGAATTTGCCAGGCAAGTGTTTATTCTACTGAGCTATCTCCTTGGCCCTTAAAATGTATGTTTTTGAAAGTTGATGTTCAATATGCACTATAAGAACTAAACTTAATTAAAAAGGAAATTATTGCTAGTTGCTGACATAAAATAATGAGGTTATGCCATGCCAAAAAGCCTGGGGATGGAGGATATAATGGGACAAAAAACCAAGCAAATGACATTGAAAGAAGACATGTGATATGTTGAATAACTTCTTCTTAAGGTGCTGTTAGTTCCTACAACTAAATGAAATTATAAAAAATATCAGTGCAAAACCTTACTGTCGAGTAAGTGTCATGTTCATCAATAGACATTAAGTAATCTTGGCTTGGTGCTTTGTGTGCAAAGCTATAAAAGTCTAGTTTATCTCTCAAGAAGCTAAATAATAATATCTGCAGATATTCCCTAATAATATTATTATACTATTAATTATATTACTAGTGAATAATATTCACTGACATGTTTAGAGCCATGTACAAACCATTCTAAACACTTTTTCTGAGCCGTCTACTTTCATTCTGCCAGCAGCCTTGTGGAATGTGTACTACAGGTAGCAACATGTTCTAAAGAGGAAACCCATGGCTTGGCAAGTTCAATAACTTGCCCCAGGCTGTGCAACTGTACAGGTGCAGACTCAGTAAATTGGGAGGTGTAAGGAAGACATTAGATTCTTTTTTTTTTGTGGTCTTTTCTATGTTTTCTTTATTGACAAGCAAAATAATTAAAAACAAAACCACAACAACCTTAAAGTTGAAACAGCATTAGGGCAAATGGCTGCTGGAGTTCATAGATGTACCTGGGGAACATGCTTTCTCACTGTGAGGCAGGACGCGGGCACATGGCTGTGCACTTAGGTACATACATGACCAAGAAGAATCAGAAATGGAAACCACCAGAGAAGAGACAGCATCAAGACCTTTCCATCACGCAATCCCAAAGCACTCTGCTCTTTTCCTTTTCTTTGCTTCTGTGTCCTCTGTGGTTCCAGTTCCGGCTGAACTTGGGACAATCCCAAATAGCTCCTTCCTCTTTTTCAGTTTCTCATCATCTTCAGACTTTCTAGGCATTGAAGAGACACTCAAACCAAATCTTTGTGCTCTTTCCTTTAGCTTATCCAGGTTAACCGTAGGCTTGGTATCAGATGACAGACTTTTCATTGGAACTGAGGAAATACCAAAGCTGGCTGCCTGAGCAGCTTTCTTGCCTTCCAAGCTCGCAAGTACATTGAATCATTCAGCCCTTTTTTGCATTCTTTCAGTCTGTGGCATTTCAGATGTAATTTTTACCACCTTTTTCTCTGATGCCAAGCCAACAGTTTTTTCAGGAGGTTCCTCCTTTTTGACAGGCAGTTCTACAGGATTTGGCTCTTCTATCTGTTTCATTTCCCAGTACATCTTCTTCATTTGCCTTCTCTTCAGCATGCTCTTCAAGATATGCCTGGAGCCTGTTGATGAGATCTTGCTTTATTCCTTTGGTCTCTACACCATGTGCAAGACATTCTTGCTTTAGTCCAGCAAGCTTCACTTTATGAAGCTCCGCCATCTCCATCATCATTTTGTTATCCCTCCACTGCTCAGGCCCCCATCTGTCAAAATTGGAGTAGGATTTTTTTTCATTTTGCTAGTTCTGGCTGCCTTAAAGGCAGGTGGGGATACGACTTGTAGGGATGGGGATCAAACCATCGTCCCCTGTATCTGAGTGCATTTGTCCAAGCGGCACGTTAAACAACTTAGCTAAAGGGCAAGCCCCCAAGAAGAGATCAGATTTTTGACCATTCCGTAACCCTCCTCCCCCAGGCTGGTGGCCCCAATCTGGTGTGGTATGTGGGAGTGGGAAGTCCATTGTAAATTACCTTGGAAAGGGTGGGGGTTACTGGAAACACCTTCCAGAAGAAGCTGGGTCTGGAATGATGGGCAGAGTTGGCAGAAATGATAAGAGGACACACCTCAACCCTTTCTGTAAAGTTTTTCATCTCTTCCACCAGGAGAGCCATAAACAGTGCTGGGCATAGGGTGCTAGGTCCACAGCTGTTGAGCTGACAGAGTATGGAAGATTGAAGGACCAGTTTGAAAGGGAAGCTCCTGCCATGTTTTGGTAGATGGGACAAATGGGTCTGTTGAGTGCATAGACAGTCACATTTATTTTTCTTCCAAAAATTGAAAACTTCGAATTTGAAACAAAAGAGATAATTTGGGGATAGAGTTGTAGTTTTAGCTTTTGAGTTATTGCTAATGAATCAGAAAATTGCATGGCGAAGAAGTGTATTGAGAGTAATATGAAAACTATGGAAAATAACCTTACATAACATCATCGAAATATGGTCTTCTACCCAGGGGGCAAGGAGAAGGCCCAAAGAGAAAGGGGGAACTGTAAGAGGGGAATGAGCGATGTGTCACCAGGACCAGGGAGGTGGAGGACAAGAGGAACCTTGTCTTACAATGCAAGAGAGCAGGGTCAAAATGAAATTCTGCAGAGGCTGTTGAGTCTGAAAGTTTATATTTCATTGTCTTCAACAGCGCCTGTTATTCATTTACATGGATATTCAGAAATGGACATTTTTCTTTTATCTGTAGAAAAAAAATCCCACACATATCTTTTTTTTGTCTTAGCCTTATTGTAGACCCTTGAAGTTAGTGTGAAGAAGACATTCAGAATGAAATGGCTTTAGAAAGAGATAGAATTTTGATTAAAGAAATTGTGTTGAAATATTTGCTTATAGGTCACTCTCCTATGCAAGGTTCTTCAAAAAGTATCAGCTATATTAATATTCTGAGCTGTAAAAGACTCAATTCAACAACTTCGGACAATTGCCAGTTGTGCTGGTAACTCACTACTATTATGGACTATTGGACTAGATTGGGTTATTTTGCTGAATTCAAGTACCTACAATATTTGGACTGGCATCAAATATGAAAAGATACTTTAAAGACTCCTCCAAATACAGCTTCTCTGACAGAATGGAACACTCATCTCTGACAAAACAAAACAAAAAAGGGGGATATAAATAAAGGAGAATTTTGTAGTGAACAAAATATATACATATGTATAGACAAGATAGGAAAGATACAGCTACTTCCTATTAGTTCAGTGTGAAGAAAGGTTTGTACTAATATTATTTAGACAATATGTCTACATCTTGTCCTCTGAAAAACTACTACAAAGACAATATGCAATGTATTAATTATTATAACTGTCCTACTAACCTGTTTTGAAACTGTTGCACTGCTATTTTATCTTTTTTCTCATCAAAATGAATAAAATTTTTTTAAAAAAGTATCAGCTAATTCCCTTGACTCATTATTATACATAAGCACTTCTCTAAAAGTATGGGAACTATGTATATTTTCTACTTAAAGGCTACATACATTTTTTTTAAAAAGCATAACACTATATCTTCCCACCACATACTAATGTTGATATTATTTGATTCAGTGGAACCTGCTTTTCTCTAGCAATTCTATGAGGGTCTAGGTGATACAAGACTGTAAGTTCCTCCAAGGTTATTTATTATTGTGCCTTTATTTATCATCTAGTATATTCTTCACCAGATATTCATTTTAAGGCACATCCTAAGTTTTTGTCAAAAAAATTAAAACCCTTTCTCCATTAATGTCATGAAATTTCTTGGGTAAAATATTTTTTGCAAGAGTCTTAAATTTTATCTCTTCAGAAAATGTCTACCTTATAGCTTTTATGTTTTAGAAATCCTTCCTGGTGATTTTTATGTTTTGCCTACTTTCCTTTTACAAATCAAAAATAGAGTCTATCAATTTTTTTTTCTGCAGGGCCGGCCAAATAGCTCAAGTGATTAAAGTGCCTGCAAGCAGGAACAGGGGCCAGGGGTTCAATCCACTATGGGCCTGCGGTGCTCGCCTCACCCCTGGGGCACAATGAGAAGGCAAATGAGACTGGGAGTGGTGGTGTGCACGTATAATCACAGCTCTTGTGAGGCTGTAAACAGGCGAATCACTGCAGGTCTGATCTAGTAGTGAGAACCTGAACACCCTGTAGCTCTTTCCCTAAAATACAAAAATAAATAAATTAATTAATAAATAAATTAATAATTTTATTTTCTGCAAAGCAAAAGAAATTGCTTTAAGTCATTTTCTATTATTTCCAGGAATAGAATTAAATTAATGCAATAAAACTCAAGGAAGAAAATCTTTAATATAGCTTTTGTACTCATTTCTTTTATTTCTTCTGTAGCTGAAATTTATGTCTCTGCCCATAGCAAATGATTTGTGAATTTTCTTTGCTGCTTACACTACTGATCTCAGGCCTTGGAAAAAAGATTTTTGAGTCCTTTGGTTTCCTTTCTTATGGCACTTTCCGGGTGGTAGGCTTTTTCATTTTCACGTGGTAGTTTATGGTCACAAACCTGGAGAAGACTGGTCAGCAGGATCCTGAGTTTCAGATTCCTTGACATCTTCAAGTGCAGAAGCTCTAGATGAATTTCAACTCTTAGAAAGTGACAAGGACTAAAATACAAGGCAGAACTTACACATAGAAAATAAAAAATTGAGAGTCTTATTGTACTAGCCTTCTTTTCATCACTATAACAAAAAACTAGAGATAATTTATAAAGAGAAAAAAAATTTACTTTGGCCCACTGTGTCAGAGGCTTCAGTCCAAGACGGTGTGGGCTTATTGCTTTGGATCTCAGTACATGTGCCAGACGGTCATGTGAGGAAGCGTGCAGTGGGGCCAACTGCTCACCTTAGAGCAGGAAGCAAGAGAGAAAGAAGGAAAGCCTGCGCCCTTGGGTAGTCATCCAGCAGCCAAACAATGGCATGGAGAAAGGCGCCTCAGAGTCCCTGGATTGGGTGACCCCAGGGTCTGGGGCCTTCTTGCTCTGTTTTTCCCATTCCCTCTCCCACTATCTGATCCAACTCTCTTTTCTTTCTCTCCAAGCTCTTTAACTACCAACTTATAGGAAATACCACAGGCAAAACACGTGGAAGACATAGTTAGTGATATCAAGACTGAAGGAGAATTAGCAGAAAAGAATGACCTTTTTTTTTTCAACAAAAATGGATGAGCAGGAAAAAGGGAGTAAAGAAGAGAGGGAGCAAGAGAGAATGAGAGAGAGAGAGAGAGAGAGAGAGAGAGAGAGAGAGAGGCAGAGGCACAAAGGGCATACAAAGAAGATTGCTGCCTTTTCTAAAAGCTCAAAGAAACATTGCTTACAAGCTTATTATAAAACATGAAAAAATATGAACACTGGCTAGAAATTTATGCTTATTTAAGAAATTATTGTTAATTATTGCCTGTGATAATGATACAAATTCTAATAATACAAATTTTCTTTTTTAAGTGTAGAGATTTCTTGTATTTTAAAGATGAAATTATGTCTGGGACAAGCTTCTTAATGGAGCATAAAACAAGACTATCCGTGACTTCATTGTTTGAAACTCAGTGGTACCACAGTGAATTTATGACGTACCCTTTTCTTTACTACTTTATGCGTTTCCACACTTCCAAAATAACAAGCTACACAAATATGTAGAAAACTCCCCCTATCTTATGAAATTGTTTGTAACCCTATAGAAAGGCACAACATGACCTATTGCAACACAAATGGAAAAGTTACCATGCATCTCTTGCTCAGAAGACAAGACTGACAGGGTCAGAAATCAGAGATGTCGTGTAGAGGTCAGAGGTGAGAGGAGCAGAACTAGAACTCTGGAAGGAGCTACTGCACACTGAACATGGATCCCCCTAAGCTGTATTTTGAAGCCCTAACTTTCTCGTGGAGGCAGGAGGGTAGAGGCTTTGGGAGTCAATCACGTTCAGAGGAAGTCCCACACTAGGATTAGTGGTCCATAAGAAGAGAGCAGAGTCAGCCTCGCTCCTCCCATCCCCTCCATCCAACCCTCTCCCGTCCCCCTAAGTCTCATGGGAGGGCAGCCTACAAGAGCTGGGTGGAGAGCCCTCACCAGGAACCAACCTCGCTGGCACCTTGATCTTGTACTGCTCAGCCTTCAGAAATGTGAAAAGTCAATTTCTGTTGCATATTTTGTCTTTTCTGCTACCACTGGTTTCTTAAGAAAGAGTACTGATTATACTAAAAGGGAAAGCAATGCTCATTAACTACAACTTTTGTGGGGTAAGTACTATATTACAAAATATCTACAAAATATTTAAAACACTATCCAATTACACACAAAATCTGTCATTTTGACATAACCAGGAAGAGCATGTGAAAGAAATACTCTAGTTGGGAAAGAAGGAAGGAAGGAAGGAAGGAAGGAAGGAAGGAAGAGAGGAAGGGAGAGAGGAAAGCAGGCAAGCAGGAAGGCAGGAAGACAGGAAGGCAGGAAGGCAGGAAGGCAGGAAGGCAGGAAGGCAGGAAGGAAGGAAGGAAGGAAGGAGGAAGGAAGGAAGGAAGGCAGGAAGGAAGGAAGGAGCACTGCTTTGTCATAAAGAAAGATAAACTTGGGACATTTCTAGGTAAATGGATGTACCATGAGACCATAATTTTAAGTGAAATAAATAGGATACATGTGTTTAAATATAGCTTCTTTTTTTTTTTTTTTTCTCCGAATCCCTTCAGGGCAGGTTTGGCTGGCTTGAGTTATGGGGATCGAACCACAGCAACCTGAGCCTGACTGCTTTGTTGAAGCAGCCACTTAAAGAACTGAGCTAAGGGGCAGGGCCCTGCATTATTTCTTTTGTAAGAGAAATCAAAGAGTAAATAAAGACAAAAATAGATGACAGATATTGGGAAGAAGGATGAAAATGTTCATATGGGGAGGAGAACAGGGAGAGGTAGGGAGAAATGAAAAATGAAAAAAAGAATAGAAAAATGGAAAGAAAGCTTTTGTAAATAAGGAGGGGAAGAAGGGTTGAAAGGAGAGGAGGTGAAAGAGGAAAAAAGAAGAAGCAAGAAATATTATGTACAGGTACAAATTCCCTATGATGAATTTGATATGTGTCTCCAAAGTGTACCAATAAAATCAATGAAAAGAAAATCTACATAGGTTTGTATCTTTATTAGGAATATATTTCATTATTTTTTACTGTATGCTTCCTATTATTATGTTTTCTTTCTTTCTTTCTTTCTTTCTTTCTTTCTTTCTTTCTTTCTTTCTTTCTTTCT
>NDGM011255466.1:0-14323 GCA_002564305.1 Octomys mimax | reverse complement strand
GATAGATAGATAGATAGATAGATAGATAGATAGATAGATAGATACAGTTGTTGCTCAGTGTGAAAGCCCTGAGTTTAATTCATGGGGTGAAGAGTTAGGAGGTAAAAGACTCAGCAAGGCTGTGCGTTGGGGAAAGAGATTATGAGGTAAAGGCAGCACTGCTGCAGTGCACAGAATTAGATAGCAGAGGCTGGATCATGAGGAGAACTGAGGGCCAGTTTAAGGCAACTGAGATCTTCCCCATACCTGCTGGGGACCCAGGGAAGTATGAAGAGGCCACAGGCTATGGTTGTGCAGTGTTTTAACAGGATGGAGTCTGACTGGGAGAAAGAGCCAGCAAGGAAATTCTGGGGAGGCCTGCGTGGCCTACCAGAGCCCCACAGAAGGAAAGCACAACTTAGATGGAAAAACAAAATGAGCTGGAAATTGTAGTAACATTTGAAAGAAAAACAGCTGAAAATGAAAGCTAATAAGTCAGGAATCTGATATTTGACAGGCCTGGGAGACCTGGATAATCTGTGTGCACTGCTCCAAGACAAGAAAGGCAGGGGTCAGAGGGTAAAGGTCAGAGAGTGGTGACATGCTTAGTGGAGGGGCGGGGGGCTGAGGTGAAGCTCCTGCATGAGTTACAGCAGTCATGGTGAGCCTGGGATTCCAAAGGAAGAGAAACTGCTTGTAGTTCTTCCAGAAGTCCAGGGAAGTATATCCCCTCCAGAAGCCTCTTCTTGGGTCTTGTTGGCTTAAGGTGAACTGCCTGCCCCTCTAGGATCAAATATGGTGGCTAGATAGGGGATACATTTGTCTTTTAAAACAATCTGGCCATATCTGGTGCTGAAGACACCAGATCTGGTTCTGTAAGACTGTGGAGAAAGCAGCAATGTGGTATCCCCATGTCCTGGCAGAGAAAAGGGGGATCCAGAGTGAGGGCCCCATGCAGCAAGTCTGGCTGGGCTTGTATGGGAAGTTTCCTGCCTCTGGAATTCAAATGCCACCCTATTTTTGTCTACAAAATATCTTGTTTGTATGCAGTTTCATAATATTGTGCTTATCCATCTCATTTTAATTTCAATTTCACTTTTATTTCTGTTCCAACGACTGTTGTCAATAAAAGGAGAAAGAGGTGTGTGTATCACACTGGTATGGATTATAACTATTGTCCTTGAAGGGTTTGCTCAGTGAGGCTCTCTTGGGGGCACACAGGACCTGGGTGACAGCTGTTTGATACAAGCTGGGGGAACTTGAGGAACTTCCCCAAGCTCTAGGCACATCGATTTCTCCATCTGTGAAATGAGGGGTAGTCACACATGTATGGCAAGCTCCTGTTAGGTTTAAACACTCTAGCACATGAAAAATGCATGTGCAAAATGCTCACTAGACTGCACTCCCTCCCCAAATCACAGCAGCTATTGTATTAGGATTATAATCATTGCTACTAAGGATGAAGAGGAAATAAACCAAGAGAAGTTCTAAGGCCTGCTCTAGAAGCAAGGTTGCAGTGACCAGACGCAAGCAGACAGGAAAGCAGCAGGCACCCACCTCTGAGCAGGGTTAAGGTGCTGCATCTCAGTCATTTGTGTGTCCCAGACATAACCCATCAGCTGGTTCTATTAGTGACAAAAGTGCTAGAGTTGCAAAGGACGGACATCGCACACCACCTTTATCGTAGCACAGACTACACTTGGCTTATGAATCTGCTGATAACTAAGTTCCTAGCTGAGTGCTCTGCCCTGGGCATTCCCATGCCATTGATTTTAAACCTCGGAACAATTGAATGAGGAGTTATCCATTCTGCAGATCAGCCACAATGCCCAAAGGCAGACCAGTGAGAAGGGACAAAATCCATATCAAATCAAGTCCAAGCTTTCTTTCATTTTTATTCTTTTATGTTTTATTTCAGTACAGGGCACTGAACCCAGAGGCATTCTGCTACTGAGCTAAATCTCTATCTATCTAGTTGTTATTTTGAGACAGGGTCTAAGTTTCCCAGGGTAGACTTGAGCTTCCAGGCCCTCCAGCTCAGCCTCCCCAGGAACTGGGCTTCCAAGTCAGCAATCACACACCCACTCCAGGTCTTTCTGCTGCATAATCGCACATTTCCTGCAGTAGTGCTCCTGTGTGGTCCCCAGACCACCGCACTGGTGTCCCTTGGGAATTTTATAGAACTGCAAATGCTGGAGTCTGGCACTCAGCTTGCTGAATCAGAAACTTGGACCCAGGCCCAGCAATTTATGTTTCAAACAAGAAATAGCATATTGGAGAGTGAAGTCACAGGGTAATGGCAGCAGAGAAGAATATTCAGGGTTTTTGATTTGGCGGTAGATTTTGGGAAGGGGAGAGAAGATGAGCTCAAGGAAGGGTCTCTCTGAAAGGCACAGGTGTCAGTGGAAATCGGTAGGAAAAGAAGGGTTGAATTTGGGGAAGGCTGAGACAGGTAGATGGGAACTCCAGCATAAGAGAAAGGGAGGGCGTGGATGAGCAGGGCAGGCCAGCATGTGAGTGTTTTGCTTAATCTCTAGCACTGGGAAGGGCCCAGGTTTAAATCCATGACACAGCCTGCAGGGCAGGAGTACAGCCCCCAAGCTCAGCCTGCAGTGTTAGGCCTGGGTACTAGGCCAGCATCTCCTGGGTACATGGAGGGGTCCTGCAAAACAATGCCTGGTCGGAAGCCTAGGAGCTTGCATCTGAAAGTGAACTGGTCTTCCACATGTGGAGGTGATCAAGCTGAAAGGAGGACAGGCATCTATGCTTGGCTAGGAAATTTCCAGGACAGGCTGCACACAGTCCCCTCCATCCAACCTGCAACTGTCTGTCTTGTTGCCAGCTTCAGGATGCTGGAGTCTCCTCATAGAGGTAGTTTCTAGGTTCTTTCTATCCCAGGCAAATAACTGGTCAAAACAAGTATGAAGGGTGGCAAAAGCTTCACTTGTATTAAAGGCAGGAAATAAGCAGATTTTGCATACCTAACTTGGGCCAAGTACAAACAGAAAAAAGTGTCTTTACGAAGGCACAGGGTTGGCAGTTATGAAGAGACACAATAGCTATTGCTGAAGGTAGTGGCCTGTCTCCATGTGCTCCACGCTAGGATCACACCCAAGAACTCCAACCCTGCTGAAGTTGTGGAGATAAACCCCCTTGAGGGCTTTGGAAACTGTTCTGCCATTGTCCTAGTGTTGGCAGGCCGGGCCTACTTTCCTACGTTCCTATCTCAACCTGCCCCTCTCAAATTTTGCTTCATTAAGAATATGATGTGTGTGTGTGTGTGTGTGTGTGTGTGTGTGTGTGTGTGTGTAATGAGGATGGAAGCCAGGGCCTTCACACTGAGCTATGGCCCCAGCCCTTTTAGATTCTTACTTTGAGAGGTGGTCTTGCTAATTCACTAGTTTGCCCAGGGTGCGCTTGAACTTGCAATCTTCTTGCCTTAGCTGCCCACAGCTCTGGGATTACAGGAATGCACTACAGACCTGAGAGGGAGCACCACCTCACATCTTCCCTGGTCTTTCTTTTTTCATTTTAATGAGAATTTTTTTATTATTATGCTTTCTTCCCTGGTCTTGAAGCTTACCTTTATGCTTTGCTCTCTGCCTGTGCAATTGCAAATCAGCTCTAATTGCCAATCGCAAAAGTAGGTCACAGACACTACATAGCTTCTCTTTCCTCCATCCTAGCTTCTCAGAGCTTTCCTGTTGGCCTCTGCCTGCGCTCCTGAGGCCTGTTCCTGACCCTGGGCTCCAAGGCTCTTCTTCCAGTCCTGGCTCCACTTCCTTTGGGTGCTTTCCACTGGCTGCCTTCATTGGTGTCCAGAAAGCATCTCAGTTTGCTCTCAAAGCCTGACTTTAGCACTCTGCTCCTAGAAGAGCAGCTGCAGATATTTCCTGCAGAGTGGTGTGGATAACTGAGCTATTGCCCCAAGATCTAGCATTCAAATCTGCTTTAGGACACTCAGCCAGCTGTCAGCAGGACCTGCAGATTTGGATAGTAATAACCATACTGGTCTGGATATCAGATTTGTTAACAGCAAGCAACCATCTGCTCTGATTTCTAATCTCAGTCTCATTTAAATTCCACATTGCCTGCTGCGCCTCCAGTGCTAGGCCCTGACCCACCATTTTTTTCATAAGGTGTAATTTGTCTTACTTCTTTGGTTTTCTCTGGGGAAGAATCTGATCTTGTCCTTTCTTGACTTTTGGCTTCAACACATCCATCTCAGTGCCTCAGATCCCGGTGAGCTAGCCCTGATTCACGATACAAACTAGGCCCCAGACTCCGGAAGAAGAAGGTGCCCTGGTAGGTTGGCCCTCAAAGTACAGATCTTTGTTTCCTCTCCCTCTTGTGGTCTGCGGATCCCTGCGAAGGTGGGTGGAGAGGAGACAGGACCCTGTGGTGTGCTTAGAAACTGGAGATGTCCTTGCCAGCCTACATTTGATCTAATGATGCTAAAAAGAGCAAGTGGCCAATGCAGCCAGGCTCCTCTTTCCTTTTCTTTATAAGGCAACTTTGATCATAAGTGACAAGCTGTTTCAGAGTGCCACTAAATTTAAAATATTAGAGGCAGCCTAGTATAATTTCCTTTATCCCTGTGATCCATGTCAAATGGATTAGAACATTTAATAAATGTTAGGTAAGGATTTGGACCTATTCATGGGCATGGTTAAGACATAACTGTGCAGTATCAACAGTCGTAGGAATCATAGGCAGGATCATCAAACTTACTGACAGTAACTGCGCACCCACTGTGTTCCCTGATTACTTACAGCAACTCAGAGCTCCTCCTTTTGGAAGGGCCTGGAGATCTGATGGAGAATGGGGAGCTCAGCTTGCCTATGGAGCATGGCACGTGACTGGCCATGCAGCAAGGCCCTTTCAACTCAGAGTTACCTTCCTACCTTAATTGGTGCCGCAGGCCTGGCCCTCAGCCTCCTCATGGGTTCATAGAAACAGCATTGCACAACTGCCCAAGTGGATTGGCCTTGGAAATGCTGAATCAGGTTAGACAACAATGACAACAATACCTACAACAACAAAACACAAAAGACTGGTGATTTATCACTCACAATTTAAAAGAAAGCTGTCAGACAGGATATATTTGTGTCAAGCTGACAAGCACAGCCCGTTGCATGACAGCTCTGTGGCACTGTGGGAAGTGAGGGACTTCATTATGGTCTGCTTGCCTATTGGCATCAGACACGCAGCCCCATCATGTCAGCTTCCAGATGGGTCTGTCTGTCTGGACGGACTGGGCTCAGACAGATGGCAAGAGGATCTGGTCTGCCAAACTGGCTTCTGGGACTGACTGTTTATGCTAAGTTAGCATAAAGTTAACCATGGCCTCTTCTGATTGTTTAGTTGCCAACCCATCAGTGAATTCTATTGCCCCATGAAGACCCTAACTTGGGGGTTACGCTAAGCCTCAGTGGCCAGCTCTAGCCTGTCTTCTGACTGAGCGCTGCTTACAAACTAAGGATATATATATATATATATATATATATATATATATATATGTTTAAAATGGTTTTTTAAATGTCAAAAGAACAATATTTTACGAAGTGTGAAAATTGCACAAAATTCCACTTTCAGCATTTGTGAGCAGAGTCCAGTTGGAGCAGAGCGTGGCCACTCACTTGGGCGCTGGCTGCTTTGGGGCTGCGGTGACAGAGAAGCGGTTGGGGCCATAATGTTGTGGCCTAAAAAGCCTGAAATATTCTCCAGCCAGAGCTTTGCTGGCCCTTGCTTCAATACATGTCAGGCAATGCATGTTTTAAGGACATAAAATCTTGATTACAATCTACAACTAAAACATCAAATTCTTTGATCCCAATAGAGCAGTTACTGCATGCCAGGAGCCGAAGGCAAGATTCTCGCTGAGTTCTCAGAGTCACCCTGCATACTGCTTCATTACACCTACTTTGGGTGATGAGGAAACTGCGACTCTTTCCAAGTGCACCCTGTGACCCAAGCATGTCAGGTGGATGTGGGCTTCCCTGCGTGGCCCCTCAAGAAAGTAAGAACAGTATGATCAACCTTTGAGAGTTTAATAATAACAACAAAGTAGTGTACATTTTCTCTTCCCTATCGCTCTGCCATTTCACATTAAAAGAAATATAAAAGAGGTATTAAGAAGGCACAACCCATTTTCTGGGAAAACTATACTTCAAAAAAATCAGATATTCTTTTATGAAAGGCAGCTGTTCGTTGGCAGCTTTAACACGATGCTAGCAAGTTGCAGGCTAAGTATTTTCTCTATTAAGAGAAACAACAGAGACAAAAACACAGAATGTAAATAGTGAGCACGCTCACACATACAGAGGGCAAAGAAAAGCTGTTTGGACCTCAGGTGTGCCATGCAGGGTGCTGTTTTCACACAGAAGAGGAGACAGGGACTCTGGTCTTAAACACAAACAACGCCCACGCCGGGCGTGGGAGGCCTGAGCCTTTGCCGGCTGTCAGCAGGGCAATGCCAGCGCTCAGCTCCAGCCTGCGTAGCCACAGGGACGCCCACAGCAGAGCACAAGGCCTCCTGGATCCTCAATGGAAGTCATGGAGCCCTGTTTTTTTGTACACTACATTAGCTGGCTTTTAAATACCATGCAAGCCATGTAACACTGATCTCCAGGACACACAGAGTCCGTGAGCGGGCAGGACAGACCTCCACGCTGTTCTTGGCAAACACACCACTCCCGGAGGCGAGGCGTTACCCTCCCGGGGCCAGAGGCCTTGGAGCACGCCCTGGAAGCCCTGCGCGTGGACACGCTAAGAATCACACAGCGGGCCCAATTGTTCGACTGGTCATGTGGCGCTAAGTTGATGCATTGTAGCAGTCTGTACAACAGGATTTGTTCTCCCTCAGGGTTCTGACTCCTGATTAAAAGTCTTTTCTGCCTTTTAAAATTCCTCTGCCAGGTCTGATGATTTCTGCCAGCTAATTTGGCTGGTGTTCTGTGCTGCCTCCTGTGCCTACCGAGAGAACACCAGGCCGGGAAGCCCCACGCAGGCACCGTGCCAGCCTGCTCTTCCAGGCAGCTGCATAACCCTGCCTGGTCCGAGAGCCACCGAACAGACCCAGGTACTTGCTCCTCACCCAGTTTACTTTAGATATCTTAGAAATTGGAAAACAGTTTGAGCTGGGGGAGAAATCTATTTTTTGCCTCTATTGAATCACGATTCAAAATATCTTCTGAAGCTCAGCCCCAATTCAGCCAAAACTTTACTCTGAGGCCCTGAGAAGGAACCGGGGTCTGGAAGTCTTTGTCTAAGTCTCTCTTGGTTTCCAAATGCAGGCTCAGTTCCCCTGGGGCTGTCACTTAGATAGGCTGCATAAGTCCTGAGGAACTGTGCTCAGCCTCATGAGACTGCCTGTGGGCACAGCGCACTCAGCCTGATTCCCAGGGGCCTGATGCAGGGGAGCTAGCACATGGATAGCCACAGAGTAAATTATGCGTGTGTTCCAAGAAGCTTCTTTTTCTGTTTTACCAGTTTCTGTCCCAGTTGAGCTCCTGTCTGCACCTAGAGACCAAATAGCCAAAAAGTCTGAATTTTCCTAAGGAAATCCTGTTTGCATTTGTTTCTTCTTGTATCTCCAACTTCTAAAACATAAAAACATTTTCTGTGCACATAAGGTGTCTTCAGATGGGAAAATTAAGCTCAATTTAAACACCAAATTGCTTCCTACAATAAACTTCTACCACATTTACAAAAGGTAAAAATATAATTTTAGAAAGAAAATTGCCCTTAGGTCCTTGGTGCTATGTCAGCTGTCACAGAACACCAAAGCCCAGAAGAGGAGCCATGACCCAGTGAGTGTCACATTGGGTATGGGCTGAAGAAATGGGGGAAGGGATAGGAAAAGAGGAGGCACAGGGTGAACCACCACTTCATGCAATGGCCCAGACCTGGATTTGCCACTGAAGTCACTGTGAGCTGCAGACCCTAGATCTCATGCACCACAAGCTTCTTGCTTTTAAGGTGGGAGCAGAATGTAAATCGTTCAGCTCAAGGGAGGAGGGTGGGCAAGCATCAAGTCCAGCATGCTTCCACAGTGCACCTTGCTCACTCTGCTCCTTCACTGGGTTTTGACAACTCCAGACATTTAGTGCACTTTCTTATCCCCAGTCCCTCATGTCAGCTACCAGTTCTGCTGCCCAGTCACTTCCCTGCATTTGCCTGCCACCTTCTGTCCCCAGTCCTGACTGTGAGCATCTTTTATCAGATCCCTGCAATTGTCCCCAGATTGATCTCTCATCTCCCTATTTATCCTTCTTTACTGTGTCATTTTCTAGTTTAAAATTGTTTTAAGATTTTCTATGGTCTAAGAGGCAAACTAAACTCCATTTCTATAGTCAATGTCCTACCACTTTCTCTTCACTGTCACTCAGCTGCCTTCACAAGGTTTCAACAGATACCATGCAGGACCTTGGCACTTGCTGGAAGCCTTTATTGCCCAACTCCAATCTTTGACAATGTAATTACTTCTTGCTTTCCAGCAGGAGGGTCAAGAATTGTCTTTGGCCCTGGCTTCTTCTGACCAGGACCCTATTATGTGACACATGAGAACCTTGATGTCAGCTCATCCCTCTTCAGCCCTGACTTGCAGCAGTAAGATGGAAATAATAATAGATCTGCTATAAGTAAATGAAGTCAACATATCTGAGGCATTTAGCAAGGGCTCAGCACATCATCAGCTCAATCAATGGCTCTGGTCATTGGGCATTACTATATGTAGAAGTAATAATGGTGGGTGGGTCTGTGTAAGAGCTAATGACATAATGTGAACACACTGCCTAGCTTTGAGTCTGGATTTTACCAGCCTTCTGTATTTATAAATGTTTCTTACTTTCTCAGTGTTCCTATTTCTTTATCCATAAGTGAAGCATGAAAAGTAGACAGTAAATTGAGGATTGGGTGAGTAAGCACAAGGGAAGGGTATGGAATGGTGCTAGGCACGCATGGTGCTTTCCTTGTTCCTGGCTGGTACTCACTTTTCAGATATACAGAGCTTCAGAAAGGCTGTGAGTGTTTTTCAGGGTCATCAAAGAGTCCCAACCATTTATTCAAACGTAACATAGCAGCAATGACACATTTAGAGGCATTACTATTAGCCCTTAGGCAATTGGAGGGAATTGAACAAAGATTTATCACCAACACTTTACTGATTTATGGGACAAGTCACTTTTACCTCTTCATTAAAATAAATTAACCCCACTGCAATATAACATGTGCCTGGTTGAGCAGCCTGGCCAAATCTCTTCTATGGAACACAAGCTTGGTCTCATATGTCACACTGGATGATTTACCATGACTCCCAGTTGGGATTTGTTATGGGATCTCTGGGAGCTGCTGATCTGGGGGCAGGATGACAGATCAGTTCCCAATTTCAAGATCTGGTCATCAGACCAGATATTTTAGACTCAAAATCATTACTGGCTCATTCAGAGAGGGTCACCCCTGTGATGAATTTATTTTGATCAAATACACATGAAACAAAAGTATGAATTGCATTATGTAAATTCATTACATAATAATGGAGACCTTAGGTATTTTTTAGCATTCCCTCTTACCAACACTTGTAGTAACAATAGAAATAGCTATTTCTTACTAAACAATAGAAATTACTATTTCTTTCTCTGGGGTGCTACCTATGTATAATCTCCTTTAATGTTAAATAATCCCTACAGATATATACTTTAATCCCCTGGAATATGAAAATAAATCCATAATAGTTTAAATAATTGCCCTAAGGTCATAATATTATTGGTGAACTTTCTTTCAACTGCTAGGACAGCAAATCAAGGAAGACTTGCTTTAGATCAGTGGGACTGAGTGGTTAAAGATATATAGGCTCATCAGCCTGTAAAATCACCAGAGTTAGAAATGCTGCTCAACTGAAAGACTTGGGGACAAGATCCCACTGTGCTCCATACCACTAGGCACTGTGTGTCGGGTAAGTTTAATTGTATCAACTTTCTTGACTTGGAAGCTGCCTGACAGATTGGAGGTACACACTTCTTAGTGTGTCAGTGGATCAGGGAGCTGTGGCCTGAGGGTCTATGTTTGGTCCCTACTACCTTCCCTTTTGGTGTCTTTCTCCCTTTCTCTGGTTTCTGGCCACCCTGAACCAAACGTCTTTGCTCCATTAAGCCTTTCCACCATGATGTTCTTGCCTTGGAGCCATATACCATGTATGTAATCTCCTTAAAACGTGAACCAAGATACACCTCTCCTCCTTTGAGTTATGGGTATCCATGTTGCATCCAGCAATAGGAATGCTGGATAATACTGGGCGTTCCCTTGTGCCTGGGACTCCCATACAAACCTTGTTGTCCCACTGGTCTTCTTTTGTCAGAATACATCAGGGAACCTGTTACTTGGCAGTGGGAGTGGAAAAATGCAGGCAGCAGACAAAGCCACAGGTTTAGTGAACTCTGCATCTATAGTCATGTGACAGTATCAGTGCACGGAGAAACCCTGGCTTCTTGCTCAAAAACATCTGCTATCTCACATGCCACTGATCCTTCCACATGTCCTTCCACTTGCCCACAGGTGTGGTGTGGATCAGGCATTGTGAAGAGACCATAATATCAACCCATAGGCCCACCCTAGACACAATGACTGAAAGGTATCGCTGTCTACCAGGCTTTGCAAAAGTTGGGAAAAACTAATTAGAATTTCTGAGTTCTTTGTGTTTAACAGTTCTCACTTCTTTGAGTTTTCCCTGTGCAAAGGGAAGGTTTGAAACACTGAAATGGAACGTGAAGCTCACAGTGCTCCCTCCATATTCCTGAAGCAGGCTTTCCAGGGGAGACAGCTCTCACTGCCTCCATCAGCAGAACCTCAGTGCTGTCACGGAAATGGCATCTGAGTCACCCTTCTCATTCAGCTCTCAGTTTCTTTCCTCTGCAAATGCATTCATCCCAAAGGAATAAAAATACCCATGGAAAAAGGGACTCTGATGTCAGTATTGACTCATTCCCTGGCCCAGAACTCCTTTTGATTAAATATCATTCGTTGTCAAACTTGACTTGAACAGAGACTAAAAAAAAAATGGCCTCTACAGAAACCACTTACAATTAAGTAACCCTTCTTTAAATATGAGGAACTAAATCTTAGCTATTACCTAATTACTTCCTGGGGCCAGACCCGCTGCTCATTTTCTTAGTGGGCCGCACCTTTGGAGATGGCTTAGGTAAAGGTCTTTCTACATAGGCTGCCTCAGGTGAAGGACACACACAGGTATGTATGTACATCTGTATGTACATATGTATATGTACATGTATGTGGCCAGTTTTGAAAAACTTGATGAAGAATTACTGAAAACCTAAGTTTCCTTTGAAAGGTAAAAGATAGTACTACCTCAGACCACTTAGTTCTGTGCATGTTTTAAACAATTTATGTTTAACTTTTTAGGTTACTGAGAAGGGCTAATGTAGCCAAAGGTAACTTGGGAACTGAGCTTCTCAGTGTATATTTCAGCGTGAAATTAGTTGTGCAGAATTCTCCAAAATGAATGTATCACTGGAGCAGATGAGATGCTGCTGCACAGCTTGAATTTCTTTCTCTATCGTTTTCAGGGAAACCTAAAATTTCAACTATGATGGCTCATTGTTTGTGGCATGAAGTGACACTATGGAAGGTAAGTAAACATCACTCATGTCCCCTTGGTATCCTGGAAATAATCAGTGCATTCTTTCAAGACAGTTTTGGAAGCACCATTTGCCCCTTAGTTCACATCATGAACAGTCATTTCAAATCTACATGTCCTTGGTCAACAATATGAGGCCTAGTGTAATGACCATTTAACCTTGAGAAACAGCTAAAGTACCCAAGCTAATCTATGAAAACCAGGATGAATGGTGGTGACCTGGCACAGTTGCACAAGAGTCATCAATGAGATTTAGTACTATGAGTCCCAGCAGTTAGCACAAGGTAATAAATACTAGTTATCATGGCCATACAGTATGATAAATCTCAAAAGGGAAACAGCATCCTAAAGGAAAATCATAGGTCCGCATCAATATTAAATAGTATCCCCTGTGAGTTTATAAACACAGGATCTCAGCAGGAAGGGTTGTATGTGAATCACAGACAAGGAAGTGCTTGGCATAGTGTTCTCAAGGGACTTAGCATAATACTTTGGACATGTAGCAATAATTAGAAAATTCTATGCTTTTGTATTTTTACATATTCCCATACTTAATGCTATCTGAAACAATGCACATACACATACTCACAATATATGTACATACTTTGTGCGCGCGCACACACAACACACACACACACACACACACACACACACTCACACATACACAGAGTCCCGGATCCTGAGCCCACCTAGGAGTTGACCTTCCTGGACTTAGGCAGGCAGAAGTTAGCAAGGCACATTCCAAGAAACTTGCCCTTACTTTCTTGTGTATCTGTTTCTTCTTTATTAACTGACCTTTTTCAGAATGGTAAATAATCTTGGGCAGAGGAAAATTCACTAAAACACCAATCTGTACACACTCCCACAATCTCAGAGTTCACCTGACCTGGTTGAAAGAAAACTAACCCTCTATTCACTCTTCAGCCGGTTTACCCCTCAGACAGTAACAGACACAGGAAAATTATGTTTCCAGGTAACCTCTTGGAAGAGCAGTTGCTTCTCTTTTACTTTCTTTTGCACTGGGCCCAATAGCCTGTTTGGCTCAGTGGAAGTCCCATGAGGTAGCAATGCGATGTTCACTGACATTCCTGATGTCTCACTGTGCTTGCTTAGTGAATGGATGCGTGGATGTTCCATCACACTTCTTGTTAGCCCAGATATTAGCCTCTGAATATCCCAAATTCTGTTCTTCAGGTCACTACACTTATGAAGATTTAGCTGAAATTTTGTAGCTATCACAGGAGAATAGAGGTCACAGGTGCCCTTCACCTTGCTCAGGAGAGGAATTCTGGTGCATCGTGCTCCTCCAGCCTCTTCCAACTTTGGCTTCCTGCTGCATAGATGTTCTTTCCATTTGTCTTTCTTTTCTTGCATAAGATATTCAGTTCCAGTCTCTGCCCACTCTCATTTAGCTCCTCAGATTATTTTTGACCTCACATTAAATTTAGCTCATTTTTCTAAAAGTTTATGGCAAAGGAGGAGTACTATACATGCCTAAATTATGAGCAAATTGCTTGCAATTATATATGAGACATTCCTGAGTCTAAGGAGCTGTCATGGTTTGGAGTTTTTGCAAGGGAAAAATTATAATACAGGACATATTTTATAAAATTATTTTATAATCACCTAAAGAATCATATACAGAGTGTAGGAAATTGCTCCATACAATAAAGACCAAAGAATTCAGCTGAGGTTCTGGATCTTAATATCCTGCATGAGTCCGAGAGCCTATAACAATACCTTTTACAAGTCCAATTGGAGACCTAGAGCTCACAACAATGTCTCATGCAGGCCCACTTCACAGATCTGTACTGGAAAGACCCAAAGATCTGTAGGAGGAAGCTAGAAAGTCTATGCCAGTAGGATGAGGGATCTGTGCTAGCAGGCCGAGGGATCTGAACTACAGCCAGGAAGTAATGCTCAAGGTAAGAACCAGAGATCCTCCAAAAGTACCACAGCCATCCTCAGCAACAATGAGGTCCAGAGCTCATCCGGCAAGAGGAAATCTAGGTTCCCATCAGGAAAGCCAATATTATAAGCTTCTCTAGAAAGGTGAGCAGTGCACTATGTTCCTCTCCAGAGATAGAGAGTGATGCTCAAGATGAGGACCAGAACTCCCCAAAAATGAACTGTAGCCAGCCATTCAGTGACAACAATGTTCCAAGCTCCTCATCCAATAAGAATGGCCAACTTCATCAGGAAAGCCAGCATGAAAAGGTCCTCAGCAGAGCAGCCCAAAAGAACCAACAGCTTCCAACACCTCCAACAACTTCTTCCAACAGCTTCTCTAGTTCTGCCTCTTATGGTACTGGCAATAGTCCTCAGGTGGGCCTTCCGCACTGAGCACCACACTAGTTCAGTTCACCTGGGTATAACAAATTGATCACCACTTAACAGTCCATTACAGGACCTTTGATCACTCCTGTCCCTAGTGTTTAGTCCTCCTAGCAGTGCTCTGGGCCATTCTTTACCTTCTGTCTATATCCTCCTTCCTTCCTCTAACTTGTCCAAATTCAGCATATCTCCTAGTAAATTTCTGGGGTAATGTTTCCACTGCCTGTTTAACCTTCTTTTGGTCTCATCTTTATCTATGGCTACTGCTTGCCACAAAGAAAGATTTTGTATGAGAGGAATTCTTTGGTTAGCTTCTTTCTTTCTTTCTTTCTTTCTTTCTTTCTTTCTTTCTTTCTT